>JABSNV010000489.1:25000-46403 GCA_024085815.1 Flaveria linearis | reverse complement strand
GGGTGTGAAAAGCTGTTTTAGGAATATCCTGCTCTTTCACCTTTAGCTGATGGTAGCCAGATCGAAGATCTATCGTGAAAACCAACAGGCACCTTGAAACTGAACAAACAAATCATCAATCCTCGGTAACGGGTACCAATTCTTCACTGTCAACTTGTTCAGCACACGGTAGTCTATACATATCCTCATGCTACCGTCTTTCTTCTTTACGAATAAGACTGGCACCCCAAGGAGAGATACTTGGTCTAATAAACCCTTATCAAGCAGCTCTTGCAACTGCTCCATCAACTCTTTCATCTCGTCGGAGCCAAACGATACGGTGCCTTGGCGACAGGTTGGGCACCTGGTATCAGATCAATCTGAAACTCAATCTCTCGGTCAGATGGCACTCCTGACAAGTCTTTGGGAAACACATCTGGGTAGTCACACACAACCGGAACATCGGTAGGGTGGTGTGGCGTTTCACATCCTTTACATAACACAAGTAGGCACTACATCCACGCCTCATACACTTTCCGGCCACCACCATTGAGATTACCTTCAGGATCGTCATGACCCGATCCCCATAAAAAGGTTACCGAACTCCCATCAGGCGCTATCAAACGAATCATCTTCTTACGACACTATATTCTCCTTGATGTCCGCAACTAATCCATCCCAAGAACCAAATCGAAACCACCTAGGATCATCACAAACGGTAAACAGGAAACTATGACATTCTAATTCCACATCACAGTTCTCTATCATCTCAGAAATCCTGGTAGATTACCTATAGCACTTTCTATTTCAAAGAGCGTGTTAACACGTCTACTACTAACAGGTAGTTAGCACAGAAAGCAGCAGAAATAAAACTTTGACTGGCACCCGAATCAATAACACAGAAGCTAAAGTTGGTTCACTAGAAACGTACCGGACACAATATCAGGGTCTGTCCTAGCCTCCTCTTGTGTCATAGTAAACGCCCTGGCACTCGCCCTCGGTCCTTCACTCCCCATCTTCACTCCGGAACGTTCAGCTCTTGGCTTCTTACAGTCTTTACTCACATGACCACTTTCCCCGCAGATGAAGCACTTCGTACCCCTGCAATCTCTAGCCATATGACCCGGCTTTCCACACTTAAAACAACGTTCAACCCACATCTACACTCGCACTGTGCTCCTTCCCACATTTGCTACACTTTCTTGATCCCGTAACCCGGTGTGGCTACACAGCGGTCATCCACCCATGCCTTCTTGTTACCTGTCGAGGCATCCCCCGACCAAACCTCTTCCCACTCCAGTTTCGATCACCACTACCCTTCTTACTACCTTCAGTCACCACCACTACCGCCCTCTCATCATATACCTCCCTGCCAAGTCCACCGCCGACCAAACGTGCTCGGTCGGGCAGCAATCATGTGCCGGCGAATGTCCGCTGGCAAACCTGAATGTACCTCTTAATCTTCCGTGACAGAGGCGTCACCTGATCCGGCACCAGACATGCCATCTCGTTGAACTTCGTGGTGTACTGCTGCTGTGTCATGGTTCCTGCCTCCAGTTGTAGAAACTCCCTCTCAACCTTGTCCATTTCTCAGTGAGGACAAAACTCCTCAATCACCAACCTTTTTAGCTCTGAGCATCTCATCCTCCCAATAGCCCTGCTACCCTCAGCTTGGACTATATTGCCCCACCAACACAAGCCGAGTCCATAAACAAGTGGGCAGCAAACTTTACCTTCTGATCCTCCCGACACTCGCTGATATTCAATACAGCTTCCATTTCTCTCACCATTGGTGAGCAGCAGTAGCAGTGTAGTTCCATCAAAAGTAGGGGGCTTACACCTTGGAATGCCCCGTAGTTACAGCCTCGTGCCACCTCCGGCGTAGGCTCTTCCTCTTCCTCTTCTTCTTCGTCGTCAGATAGAACTATCTCAGTCTCGGGCTGTCTTCTTTCACCTGTAGGTCTACTTCTTTCCTTCCTTTCTCCTTCCTCACAGCCTTGATAACTTCGGTCACCACAGACGGTAAGATTGTCTGCATGACCTGATGGACTTCTTCAACAATAGCCTCCTTTACCGAGGCCCTCAGATTGGCATCTTATCACCACACTCCGGATGAGGGTCTCAGGTTCTTCATGAACGACCTCCACCCCTTGAAGCTTTAGAAGATCTACCACCGGCCATCCTCTAACACACACTGAAAGATTCAAACACCAACACGGTCATTCAAGGGAACAACTTAGTTTATGTCAAGTATAGTAAGTCCCTAATTATAGTGGCCAGTTGTGATTAGCCACTTACTTTACTCTTCATACCCGAGCATACCTGTCCTGACTACACCAATATTTAAATCTACCAGCAACACATAAACCACATAACATGCGCACATAATACGGTTAACATTAAGAAAATACCTTATGGCAAGCAGCTACTCAGACTGGCATCCCTTCCCTTTCCGTCTAATTCTCAGTTTAAGATTAGGTTTATTTTGAAAATTTGCCCGTTTCACTTAAACTTTATCTCTATACCAACTTGTAAGCCTCGTTCCCAGAACGCTTACAGCTGGCCATTCATCGCTCTTAAAACATATAATTTTATTAACTTAATAAACATTCACTACTAGAAAACTGTTAATAGATGACGCGCAAAAGATGACGTGTGAAAAAAGATGACGCGTATTTACGCGTATCATAAATTATTTGTCATCTTTTAAAATATTCTTAGAAAGGATGACACACATATTGCATGTCATCTTCGTGTGTCATTTTTTAAATTTTTTATAACCTATATACTTAACCCGCCTTTCTACTCTCAATCCATAAACCAACTTTCTACTCTCAATCCCTAAACCCACAATCCCGACCGGCCCTCTCCTTCACACCACACGACTACCGCCGGCCGTCACACCACACTGCCACCACCGACCTTCACACCACCAACGCGACCACCACCGGCCTTCACACCAACCGAGACCACCACCGGACTTCACACCAACCACGACTACCACCGGCCTTCACATCATCGACGCGACCACCATCGGCCTTCACACCACCGCGACCAACATGGGCTAGGATAAGGTAATCAGTTTCAATGTACATATACATCCTCAAGTGAATCCATAGTATATTGTTGTTGATTTTCATTTCAATTCATCATTTAGGGTTCTAATTAGGGAAATACTTTGTGTGTTTGATCGATGAAATCGGTGATAATCTCAACCCTAGTGTGTTTAATCGTGTTTGTCATAGATATATTAGCCATTGGTGCTGCGAGCACTGGATCCCTAAGAGATGCAATTTAACTCTTGAGCTCAAATGAGTCCGTTTCAAATAACTTTATGACCAAATCACTATAATTCTAAAGTTTTGGTTTAACCTAAGCAGTGAAATTGAATAATAGGTATTGAATATTGCAAGAGGATTGTATTCAAGAATTGGAAGTTACAAAGATAGATCTTTGCATATGTTAAACTATTAGAGCAAGATAAAAACAAACAGAGGGAGTAATTGGGTGCATTGAATGTGATTATGTGATTTGATAATCATATAAGATGATCCAGATTGCAGTAGATAGTGTTTGAATGTGGTTCTATGTCACACCCCCGCTGAGAGCGGAAACACGGGGATGCGAGCGAGACGGGATCGTCATAACACATGGTTAACAATAGAGATGCAATATATATGTAATTGATGACATAGGTGTCATGACGACACCCAGCACAAATGGTGACTTGGTTGTGATTAGTCAATATCCACGACAGCATAGCCATAAGCATAAATAGAAACTTGTAATTGATTCACATAAACGATTCACATAATCATAATAATTGTATTTGTATGGAATTCCCACAACCCGGGAACAAGTATCCAAAAGAATGTTAATTGTTTAATGGACTGCAACAATGTAGAAAATAATTATTCATCATGTATGTTCAGTCTCAAAAATGCATCCTAGGGTCTCCACTAAGGCAGCACTCCTAGATCTTTAGTTCTCATTGTTACCTGAAAAGATGTGCTCAAAATTGTCAACAATAATGTTGGTGAGATTCGCAGGTTTAAATTGTAAACACGTAATTGATGATGTATGGTGTTTGTAGTGGAATACCGTGCATACGGTTATAAGCAAGCAAAATCACATACCATGAGTTTTATACAACCAAACCTAATGACGTACACACAACAACTTGTCAGAATATATTCACCCAAGGCCCGTTCCTGGCAATGTGATGGTACTCACGAATAACCATCTGTCAAGGGTGGGGTGTCAACCCAGTAGTACTACTAATACCTATCCGTTGGTTCCAACACCGGAATTAATGGTTGTAAGAAGAACCACACAGTAACATCATGTATGCATCAGATATGTACTCACAAAACAGTATCACATTGATTCCAAGTATGAAAATTGTATGTATGTTGTACAACATTGAAAACGTATGACATACTTTTCTCATGTTTGTAAAAGATTGAAACAATTGTATAAGCATAAAAAGGGGCCACGAAACTCACTTGCTAAGTGGTAAGTATTATGATTTAACTTCCAAACTTGTATGTATGTATGAACGGTCAATCACCTATTGACAGTTATGTAAGCATTAATAATGCGTCTGATGTCAACAATATTGTTTAGTTGGGTCGGGTCGTATCGGTTCGGTCGTGGGTAACACTTGCACACAAACACGCGCAATAGATCTTATGTAGATCCAAGTACTAGAAGCGTTGCCATTGTCGATGATATTTGTAAAAGTGTTATTGTTGTCAGAGAAATACTTGGTGAGCACTTGTGTTATGAATCGTTGTTGCTAATTGTAAAATGTTAAGTGATTGGATTTGATATAACATGATAAGTTCGATAGTGTTAATCTTAAATATCGTCTTTAGCAATGGCAACCGTGTCGATGTCACCTTAACATCACACGACAACACACACCGTACACAGGAAGAATTCACACACAATGACTCCAATTGCACGACAGGACTAGACGCACGACTGGACACTCCATTCGCACGAATCAACTCTCAGTCGTGCGAATCAGCTTCATTCGCACGATTGAACCCCATTCGTGCGACTAAGCATTCAGTCGTACCACACACCCAATCGCATGACTCAACTTCCATTCGCACGATTCAGCCTTCATTCGTACGAATTAGCTTCATTCGTACGACTGAACTTTCATTCATGAGACTGGACCTTCAGTTGTGCGATACACAACATCGCACACATTCATCCGCATTGACTCAATCGCACGGCACACATAATCGTATGGGCTCAGTCGCACGACTCACTCAATCGCTTGGACTCAGTCGCACGACAGACCCAATCGCATGGACTTAGTCGCACGACTCAGTCGCATGACAGACCCAGTCGTTTGAACAGTAGGTTCGCGATTGCAGAGTGCTGAACGCCTTCGGCTGCTCTGTGCACGGGTTTCACACATGAAGGACTGCAGAAACACTCATCTAACATATCTAAGTAAGATGCACACTCAGAAAGGCAACACACGCACCCACACGACCTCTTATGCTCGAGTTGAACCCGAGCACCCGAAACCCTAAAAATCGCAGAAGTAAAACGAGCAAAAAGAACAACCAAGGTCGCCTACCTGCTAGAAACGTGTAGTCTAAGCTGTAGTTGTGGTCTACACGGTGAAATCACGAAGAAAACGGGGCGGTTCTAGGTACAAGGAGGTGGAGAAAGTGAAGAAGAAGATGAAGAGGAGAAGAAGAAATGGTGAAGGCTAGGGCTGGTTTGTGGGTATTTATACCCAGCCCTAGTTTGTCAATTGTCACTTTTAGTCCCTGCACTTGGCCCCCGGGTTCCTAAATTTGCTTCGGTTGAAAACGACATAATACACGCGTTATATTAATTATAGGGAAGTATTTAATGTTGTTTTTATCTTGAATATGTTGTTATTAATGATGTTTATATTATAAACATAATATAGTTAGTCATGAGTCGGTGCTATTCGTAAGCGTTTTAAGTGCTAATGTTGCAAACAGTGATGTCACGAGTGTAAAAGAAAATCAAACAAGTATGATATCCTCACAAATAGTCTATAAAGATGTGAAATGATCGTTCTAAGGATAGTTAACGAAATCCACGTTAAATGACGGATCTTGTGGTGACGGATGTCACAGTATCCCTAGTTGAGAGAATTTCGTCCTGAAATTCAATGGTGTTAGGTCAAGAGTGTCATCCTCGAATAGATGTGGGTATTTGAGCTTCATCTGATCTTCCCATTCCTACGTGAATTCTAGTCCTCATTTTGAGTTCCATCTCATGCGAACGATCGGTATCTTGCTGCGCCTTAGGCGTTTGACCTTTGGTCCATGATCTCGAAAGGTTCTTCGATAAAATGAAGCTTTTCATCAATCTTGATTTCCTCAGTTGGCACATGTAGAGTTTCATCTACCAGACACTTTTTGAGGTTTGATACATAAAATGTGTCGTGTACACCGCTGAGTTCTTGTGGCAACCTTAATCGGTAAGCCACCGGACCATTCTTTCTGTAACCCGAATGGTCCTACGTATCTTAGGGCTAACTTCCTTTCTTTCCAAATCGTACAATCCCTTTCCAGGGAGAGATTTTGAGTAGAACGTGATCCCTAACATTGAATTCTAGAGGCTTCCGACGGTTGTCGGCATAGCTCTTTTGGCGATCTCTTGCTGCTTTTAATCTGTCTTTGATTTGGAAAATCTTGTCAGTTGTTTCTTGAATGATCTCTGGACCTGTTAGCTGGCTTTCACCAATCTCAACCCAACAAACTGGGGATCTACATTTCCTCACGTACAATGCTTCAAATGGAGCGCATCCAATGCTTGTATGGTAGTGTTGTTGTAAGAGAACTCAATCAATGGTAGATGAGTGTCCCAACTACCACCAAAATCGATTACACAAGCTCTGAGCATGTCTTCCAATGTTTGTATTGTTCGTTCACTTTGACCATCTGTATGTGGGTGATAGGCGGTACTCATGTCTAATCGAGTGCCCATCGCTTTCTGTAGTGTTTGCCAAAATCGTGAAGTAAATCGGCTGTCACGGTCGGATATGATTGACACCGGCACTCCGTGCCGTGTCACATCTTCTTTATGTACAATCTCGCCAGCTTTTCTATCTTGTAATTCTCTCGAATCGGTAAGAAATGAGCGGACTTTGTCATCCGATCCACTACGACCCATATCGAGTCGTGCCCGCTACATGTTCTAGGGAGTTTGGTAATGAAATCCATGGCTATGTTCTCCCGTTTCCACTCGGGAATTTCAGGTTGTTGTAATAATCCTGATGGTTTTTGATGTTCAGCCTTAACTTTCGAGCATGTCAAGCATCGGCTTACATACATAGCAATGTCTTTCTTCATGCCTAGCCACCAATATAGATCCCTAAGATCATGATACATCTTGTCTGCACCATGATGAACAGAATATCGTGTCTTGTGCGCTTCCTCCATGATTAGGGTACGAACGTCTCCCCATTTGGGTACCCATATACGATCCATGAAGTACTGTATACCATCATCCTTGCAAATCATCTATTTGTCCAACCCTCGGAATTCTTCTCCTGCAAGGTTTTTTCTTTCAATGCCTCACTTTGTGCAAGTTGGATCTGAGCCTTCAAGTTCGTTTGAATAGTCAATCCCAAAGCTCTAGCACGTAGTGGTTTCACGCGTTCTTTACGACTTAGGGTGTCAGCCACCACATTTGCTTTCCCCGGATGATACGGATTTCACAATCGTAGTCACTAAGTAACTCCACCCAACGTCGCTAACGCATATTGAGTTCTTTCTGATTCAGGATGCGTTGAAGGCTCTTATGATCTATGTAGATGATGCATTTGGTTCCATACAGATAGTGCCTCCATATCTTAAGTGCAAATACTACAGCGCCCAACTCCAAATCATGAGTTGTATAGTTCTTTCATGCACCTTAAGTTGTCATGAGGCGTAGGCAATCACCTTATCTTTCTGCATTAGCATAACCAATCCTTGATGTGAAGCATCGCAGTACGCCACAAAATCATCAGTCCCGTCTGGGAGGGAAAATATCGGTGCGTTGCACAACTTCTCCTTCAACGTTTGGAATGCTTGTTCTTGTGCATGTCCCCAATCAAACTTCTTGTCTTTTCGAGTCAACAAAGTTAACGGTTGAGCAATCTTTGAAAAATTTGCAATGAAGCGACGATAGTATCCGAACAATCATAAGAATTGCCGTATCTCTGAAGGTGTCTGGGTGCATCCCATTTCTTCACTGCTTTAATCTTGCTGGGATCTACATGAATCCTATTTTCGTTAACCACATGCCCTAAAAATTTCACTTCTCGAAGCCAAAACTCGCACTTCGAGAGTTTAGCGAAAAGTTTCTCTTCTGTAATAGACTCAGTATGGCCGAAGGTGTTCCTCGTGGTCCTCTTTTGAACGAGAGTAGATAAGTATATCGTCTATGAATACGATCACGAACTTATCCAAGTAAGGTTTGCATACTCGATTCATCAGATCCATGAACACGGCTGGTGCATTAGTCAGTCTGAACGACATGACTAAGAACTCATAGTGCCCATAACGAGTCCTGAAAACTGTTTTCGGTATGTCATCCTCAAAAACCCTTAGTTGATGATATCCAGAGCGAAGATCAATCTTGGAGAAATATGAAGCTCCTTGCAGTTGATCAAATAAATCATCAATTTTGGGGAGAGGATATCGATTCTTCACAGTCAACTTGTTCAACTTGCGATAATCGATGCACATGCGGAACGACCGTCTTTCTTTTGACAAATAAGACCGGTGCTCCTCACGGTGAATGACTCGGCGAATAAAACCCTTCTCCAGTAGTTCTTGTAATTGGCTAGATAACTCTTGCATTTCGGTTAGTGCTAACTGGTACGATGCTTTGCTACCGGCGTAGCTCCAGGAACCAACTCTATACGAAATTCCACCTGTCGCGGAGGTGGCAAACCCGACAAGTCATCAGGGAATACTTCCGGATAATCTCGTACTACAGGAATATCTACCAACTTGTTGCCTTCTTCTTTCTTTTCCACTACATGGGCCAGAAACGCGTAACACTGCTTTCGTAGACATTGACATGTCTTCATGCAAGAAATAAGCTTCAGTGTTCTCCCCGGTCCTTCTCCTTGAATCTTGAGTACCTCCCCGTTTGGCATGGGGATTCGTACTACTTTTTCCCGACAAACAATCTCGGCTCCGTGTTTCGACAACCAATCCATCCCCACAATCACATCGAAACTTCCCAGCTCAAAAGGTATTAAGTCTATGTCGAAGGTATGGTTTTCCAATATCATGGAGCACTTCCTAATAATCTCATCAGCCTGTACAACTCTACCAGTGGCCATTTCTACGGAGAAGCTAGTTTCTAGTCTACTAGGGTTCAAGGCAAGCATGTGTGCAAAATAGAGGATATGAAACTATTGTCTGCTCCAATATCAAACAATATGGATGCGAAGTGGTGATTGAGCAAGTACGTACCCGTGACAACATTCGGGTCCTGACGAGCATCGTTGGCTCCAATGACAAACGCACGTCCCCGAGCGACATTCCCTTGATTAGTCGGGCCTTGATTCCCAGCTATAGCCATTACTTGCTGCTGATTATTCCCTTGTTGACCGGTACCCTATTCAGTTTAGGGCACATATTCCGGTAGTGACCCAGATTTCCACATTCGTAACAGACTCTGGCATTCCCGACGGGGTTAACCGCGTTGACGGGTGCCACCAGATTTGGCGCATCCTACAATCCTTCGCTAGGTGCCCGGGCGCCTACAGTTCACACACACCCAGCACTGCATCTCTGGGGGATGATGATTGTTGCACCTGTCACATTTGGGGTGCGGCCTAACATACTCTCTCTTGCCCTGAGTCACAGCCACGAAATTCTTGTGATCTTGGCCCTTTTATCAGATTTCCCGGCATTCGACCGGCTTGTTTCCCAATATCCTTTCTCTTCTCTGCTCCCTACCCAATACCCCTGTTCTTACCATCTATCAGTTAGAGCGCCAGCCTTCAGAATTGCGCTCTGAATCGTTGGAGGAGCAGCTGCTGTTACCATTGCCCGATCTGCGGCGCAAGTACCCAAATGTACCTCTCGATTCTTTTTGATTCCGGGGTCACCAGATGTGGAACTAGCCTTGCCAGTTCGTGGAATCGATCAGTATAAGCGGCATGCCCAGCCCCCACCATAGCATGATTCCGGAATTCATGATCCAATTTCTGCATTTCGTTAAGGGGGCAGTACTCCTCAGTAATCAAAGCTTTGAACTCATCCCATGACATCCGCATCGCGGACTCTCTTCCTCTAGCTTGAACCTGGGAGTTCCACCAGGTTAATGCCTTGCCCTGTAGTGAACATGTGGCATACTTGATTCTTTGACTGTCGAGGCACTCACTGATGTCAATCACTGCTTCCATCTTTTCAAGCCACCTAGTTAGGGCTATCGCACCACCTTTCCCATCAAATTCTCGGGGTTTGCAGGCCACAAATTCCTTGTAGGAACATCCCCGTCTTGTATTGTCGACCCAGTTTCGTTCCTAGTTGTTCCACCAATCCCAGTGTCTTCCCCTGTTCCTTGGTTATGCTGATCATTAGTATCACGATCCCCGTGGAGATTATGATTCAGAAGAGCGTCGCTCACTTGAGTCACTATAGTTGGAATCAGTGCGGCTATCTGCTGAGCAATCATAGCAGCTATGTCAGGGTTGTTAGTTCCTGATTGTTGCCAGCGGGGCACCACCTGTTCTTAGTGGTCTACCCCTACCTCTGCCTTGTGGGGTCTCACCTTCATGATTTGCACTGCGTGTGACTCTTCGAGGCGGCATATTCTAATCATAAAGGAGTAAACATGTAAACTTTAGTAAACATGTAAACCTTAGTCACTTGAAGATACATGTATGATTCCACTCATCAAATTCCAATAATCCATGCTTTGGTCAATCAAGATCATCACGTAGCCAGTTTAAGCACATTCTTAGTATACCGGTGATGCTTATATATAGGGTTCCCGCAACGTTCCCACCACATCCACGATATACCTAGAATGACGCTTAAACTGGTTACTTGACATCCGATTTTCCTTAGCATCATCCCACTGAATAACGTAATGTATGTGTAGGGAGTATCATCACTCCTCTACATTTCTTGAAGTCCACTTTCATTCTAAGCATTCAATCAGTTCTTAGTTACTGAAATGCTAAGTGGAGAAATGTTTTGTGGAGAATAACATTAATGTCATGATCGGAAATACCATGAAGGCTCTAAGTAGGTCAGGACTTAGGCAATAGTAGGTGTTAGTAATGTTTTGTTACCCTTAACAAGGTCTTACTAGAATTATGATCCTAGCACCCTAGGGTATAGAATAGAACTAGTGATACTCATGATCATTACCTCATTGTAAGTTAGCCAGACTTCTCATGCACTGCAAATTGCAATTACGTGTGCACCGTAATGGTAATTTGCCTTGCATGGTCACCCTTAGCTTTACCTACCCCAAGTTAACATCATAGTATGACAACATTCATCAAGCACGGTTCACGTAATGTCCTCATGTCCATGAGCCAATAGTATTCCAATAGTAGTATGTGATAGCAAATAAACTCCAAGCACATAAACACAATTAGTCTAACGATAGTTGCCTATCCTTCATACTTTCAGGATCTCAGGCACGCCATCTTAGGGTCGGATTTAGTATTTGAGATCGACGCTACGCGTGATCTGTGAAGTTTCCCTTCAGTTTGGGTATTCCGACCTAATGGTATAATGTAGTGTGTATACAAATGTAAGATTCCAGTATAAGGTATCCCGTGAAGAAAGACTAAGAGTAATAGTGTCTTCCTCAGGATGATCAGATAACAAGCATATATATATATGAATCATGTATAGAGACAAGAAACAAGTATAGAGGAACATACATGTAATATCAAATGCAAGCCAGTCCTAGCATGCATTCTACATGAAAGTTCCTAGGTTAGAGTCTAGGTCAAGTGAATTGCCTAATTCTCTATAACCAATGGCTCTGATACCAGTCTGTCACACCTCGCTGAGAGCGGAAACACAGGGATGCGACCGAGACGGGATCGCCATAACACATGGTTAACAATAGAGATGCAATATATATGTAATTGATGACATAGCGTGTCATGACGCCACCCGGCACAAATGGTGACTTGTGTCGTGATTAGTCAATATCCACGACAACATAGCCATAAGCATAAATAGAAACTTGTAATTGATTCACATAAACGATTCACATAATCACAATAATTGTATTCTTGTATGGAATTCCCACAACCCGGGAACAAGTATCCAAAAGAATGTTAATTGTTTAATGGACTGCAACAATGTATAAAATAATTGTTATCATGTATGTTCAGTCTCAAAAATGCATCCTAGGGTCTCCACTTAGGCAGCACTCCTAGATCTTCAGTTCTCATTATTACCTAAAAAGATATGCTCAAAATTGTCAACAATAATGTTGGTGAGCTTCGCAGGTTTATTGTAAACATGTAATTGATGTGTATAGTGTTTGTAGTGGAATACCGTGCATACGGTTATAAGCAAGAAAAATCACATACCATGAGTTTTATACAACCAAACCTAATGAGGTACACACAGCAACTTGTGGGAATATTCACCCAAGGCCCGTTCCTGGCAGTTTGATGGTACTCACGAGTAACCATCTGTCAAGGGTGGGGGTGTCAACCCAGTAGTACTACTAATACCTATCCCTTGGTTCCAACACCGGAATTAATGGTTGTAAGAAGAACCACACAGTAACATCATGTATGCATCAGATATGTACTCACAAAACAGTATCACATTGATTCCAAGTATGAAAATTGTATGTATGTTGTACAGCATTAAAAAGTGTGAGCATACTTTTCCCCCATGTTGTAAAAGATTGAAACAATTGTATAAGCATAAAAAGGGGCCACGAAACTCACTTCTTAAGTGGTAAGTATGTATGATGTAACTTCCCAAACTTGTATGTATGTATGAACGGTCAATCACCTATTGACAGTTATGTTAAGCATTAATAATGCGTCTGATGTCAACAATATTGTTTAGTTGGGTCGGGTCGTATCGGTTCGGTCGTGGGTAACACTTGCACACAAACACGCGCAAACAAACAAAAAACCCCAGTATATCCCACTCAAGAGAAACAGCGCAATAGATCTTATATAGATCCAAGTACTAGAAGCGTTGCCATTGTCGATGATATTTGTGTAAAAGTGTTATTGTTGTCAGAGAAATACTTGGTAAGCACTTGTGTTATGAATCGTTTGTTGCTAATTGTAAAATGTTAAGCTGATTGGATTTGATATAACATTGATAAGTTCGATAGTGTTAATCTTAAAGATCGTCTTTAGCAATGGCAACCGTGTCTATGTCACCTTAACATCACACGACAACACACACCGCACACAGGAAGAATTCACACACAATGACTCCAATTGCACGACAGGACTAGACGCACGACTGGACACTATTCGCACGAATCAACTCTCAGTCATGCGAATCAGCTTCATTCGCACGATTGAACCCCATTCGTGCGACTAAGCATTCAGTCGCACCACACAGCACCCAATCGCACGACTCAACTTCCATTCGCACGATTCAGCCTTCATTCATACGAATTAGCTTCATTCGTACGACTGAATTTCATTCGTGCGACTGGACCTTCAGTCGTGCGATACACACCATCGCACACATTCATCCGCACTGACTCAATCGCACGACACACACAATCGTATGGGCTCAGTCGCATGACTCACTCAATCGCTTGGACTCAGTCGCATGACAGACCCAATCGCATGGACTTAGTGCACGACTCACCCATTCGCAAGACTCAGTCGCATGATAGACCCAGTCGTCTGAAAAGTAGGTTCCCGACTGCAGAGTGCCGGCTGCTCTGTGCACGGGTTTCACACATCAAGGACCTCCAGAAACACTCAGCTTTATGCTGGTGGGACAACATAGTTCAAGTTGAGGGCAGCGGGCTATCGGAAGGATGAGATGGCAGAGTTGAAGAGGTTAGTGATTGAGAGTTTGTCCTCACCGTGAGATGGACAAGGTAGAAAGGGAATTCCTGCAGTTAGAAGCGGCGACGATGACGCATCAACAGTACACCACAAAATTAACGAGATGGCACGTCTGGTGCCGGATCAGGTGACTCCTCTATCTCGAAAGATAAAGCGGTATATTCAGGGTTTGCCAGCGGATATTCGCAGGCACATGATCATGCCCGACCGAGTACGTTTAGATCGGCGGTAGATTTGGCGGAAGGTTATACGATGAAAGATCGGGTGGTGACAGAAGCTAGCAAGAAAGGAGAAGGTGATCAGGATTGGAACGGGAAGCGATTGGAACGTGGCGAAGTCGCTCCAAGTAACAAAGGTGCACGGGTGGATGATCAGCGTGTGGTCATAACTGAGACGGGTTAGGAAAGTGTGACAAGTGTGGATACAAGCACCCGGGGAATGTAGACTGGGGACAAATATCTGTTTCCGTTGTGTAGGACCGGACATGTGGCGAAGAACTGCGGTATGGGGAGGTGTTATTCTTGTGGGGAGGAAGGTCACATGAGCAGGGATTGTGAGAAGCCAAGGGCGGAAGGTTCGGGAGTGAAAAAGGCTGGAAGAGAAGGACGGAGGGCAAACGCATCAACTACACGATGACGCGGGAGGAGGCTAGGGTGAACCCCGATGTTACGTCAGGTATGTTTCTAGTCAATTAACTTTAGCCTTTGTGTAGTTTGATTATGGCTCTGGTTTAATTCCTGCTGTCTTTTGTGATAAGTTGCATGTTAGGAATAGAAAGAATCGATGTCATTCGACTTAGGAGCTACTATAGGTAAGCCCACTAGATTACCAGTGCACTAAAAGACCCCGCAATAGAATTGAGAGAGCGCTTGTTTTTCCTGTTAGACCATCCCTGATAGACGTAGGTGGATAGACGTACACCTCCGGGTGAATCGAATATAGTACTTATGAGGCAAGCACCAAGTGCTACAAAAGAGATGGATTGATTGGTGGTGCCCGATAAAAGTTCGGTGCCGATCTGCGACAATGGATTATGATGCAGGCTTCACTGAGAGGATGTACGACGATCGGAAGAGAACGGAAACAAAAGAAGAAGGAACATCGTCGAGCCCTTCGATGTAGAGATTACTATTAGTGGGTTCACTAGGTTACCTGATGCCCTAGAAGATTGCGTGATGCAATTAAGAAAGTTATGTCACCAGTTGTCTGAGAAACAATTTCAGCTGTGAGTGGTTCATTAAATGGCAACGTACGATAGTTTCGACGTTGTAGCAAACAAGTAGAATGGGAGGTTGGAAGTAAAGGAAAGAGCTAAATTTGGATTGAGTCACCAAATAAGCCGAATTGTCTTTCTTGTCAGTGTTGGGTTGCCAATGCAGAATAGTCAAAGACAGACCAGAAATCGAATGTCGATAAACGATGTAGAGCGATTGAATTCCAGATGAGAGACTGGAAGAAGAGATGAAACAGTATTGCTCACAAGGGTTTAAGGAATAACAGGTTTCGGGGACGAAACCTATATAGGGGGGTGGACTTGTAACACCCGTATATTTCTTTTAAAGAAATAAAAGAATAAAAGAGAAAGAAAATGGGGGGAAAGGAGAGTCAACCCCAAAGTTGAGGGACCAAAAGTGTAAAAGATGATAAAAAATCATGAAAAGTTGGTAAAAAGGAGTATGGCTGCCCACTTTCTGCACAACAACTTTCATTCGACAATTAGAGAGAGAAAGCAGAGAAAACTTGCGGATCTTGAAGAAACAAGAAGAAGAATTCGAGAAATTAGGTAAGGTTTAGTGTTTTGAGTTGTTTTTGGCTAAACTTAGCCTCAGTTAAATGCTTATTTGTGTTTCTGTGTGTTCCAAATGTGTGTTTAGAAGGTTTCCAGGTGTTAGAATCGTTTAAAGGAGCTCGGGTGAAGAGTCTTAAGATTTGAAACAACTAAGGTGAGTTCTAGGTCCCCTTTTTACTCGTTTTTAAATGTTTTGGGGCTGGAAATGCATGTAAGTATGTTTTTATAAGTTTGGGTATAATACCCGTATGATATGAATGTATGTATGTTTATGTTTATGTTAGATTTATTCCTAGAATCATGTGTATATGTTTAGTACTAGGCAATCTGATGTTTGGGAATTTGAAATATGAATTAGTCATATGAGCAGGTTACTAAAACGACTAACAAGCCCAAATAGTAGTGATATGTCTGAAATTTGGACTTAGAATAAATAAGTATAAGTTGATAAGTCTAATAGTGCTCATGAGTCTGAATTTTGACTTAGAAAAACTAAGTGCAGGGTAATAAGTCCAATAGTGCTCATAAGTCTAACAGTGCACATATGCCCGTAAATAAGTTAAGTATAAGATGAAAAGTCTGAACAGTGGTCGTATGACCAGAGAATTTTTCTAAGTGTAGGGTGAAAAGTCCAGCAGTGCTCATACTCCCAGCAGTGCTCATACTCCCAACAGTGCTCATGCTTCCAACAGTGCTCATATGTCCAACACTTAAAATTTTTTTCAAAAATTTTCTGAAAATCTGGATTTCGGGGATTTGACCGAGGTTGACCAAGGGCCATTTAATGATGATGTTTTGTGCACATAATGATGATTAATGATTAACCCTTGATTATTGTCACTGATTTTATCAGTATTTTATTATTGTTAACAATATTATTATTTTAATATTGTTAAGTATGTACTGGCATGATGAAGAATGACTAAAATTTAACGAAGAGCATAATCATTAATAAGTAAAATATTAATGATAACGAGAAAAGGAACGTAAAGTGAAAGATAATGAAAGAGGAAACATGATTGAATGAACCCATAATGAACGAATGAAAACGTGAGAGATTTGCAAGCGAAGTGTACCAAAGTGCACGGTCTTAAATGCCACAAGCTCAACCGCGTGAGGTTCAGCTAATCTTTAAGAGTGCACGTAGAGGTTCCAGTCTTGTGACTGACCTTCGGTGTGGTACATGGTGTATAATAGGTACCCACATAGTGGGGGTGTAGTATGTCATGTTACCCACTTCGGTGGGGGTGTAGTTACCCACTTTGGTGGGGGTGATGTTACCCACTTCGGTGGGGGTGTAGTTACCCACTTCGGTGGGGGTGATGTTACCCACTTCGGTGGGGGTGTAGTTACCCACTTCGGTGGGGGTGATGTTACCCATTTCGGTGGGGGTGTAGTTACCCACTTCGGTGGGGGTGATGTTACCCATTTCGGTGGGGGTGTAGTTACCCACTTCGGTGGGGGTGATGTTACCCATTTCGGTGGGGGTGTAGTTACCCACTTCGGTGGGGGTGATGTTACCCATTTCGGTGGGGGTGTTGTTACCCGAGTTATGTTTAACTGCGGGGGTGTGGCACGAGGCCAAACATGTTTATGAGGTGAGCAACTTTGTGTTGCAACAGACTCGGATGGAGTTCAATCTCTGTGATTGACTCGTATGGGATCTTTGTCGCGTATCCCGGTGCTGTGTCAGTCTTCGGACATGAGTCGGGAGTATGGCGTGAGTAATGATTGAGAGAGATAATTATGACAGACAATGAATGTAATGAAAGTTAAAGAACGAACGAAAGAAAATAACGAACGGAAGGAACATAGTGTTAACGTATGAACGGGATCCCTGTCACTCGACCTCAGTAATCATGGCTGTGTGCCATGAAGAGGGTGAAGTGTGACCGGACCTAATTAGAAGTGAAAGATAGAGGATGCACGAAAGTAATGAACGTACGAATGAATGAAATGAACATAAGAATGAACGTAATGTACGTACGTAATGAATGAATGATGAAGATAATAATAATATTATCTACGTGTACGTATGTTGTATGATCGTATGTATGTAAGAATGGTTTTGACGGTAAGTAAAGTATGTTTTAATATAAAACTAGAACTCACTCAGCAACGCTGACTTTTATGTATTTTCCAGTTGGCAGGTATGTTGCTGAGGATGGCACAGGGCGACTACTCAGTTGTTGAGGCTGGCATCCATATTTTACATGTCATTGTATTTTGAAATGAAAAAGAATGTTGCAAAGTTATGAAATGACATGTTTTAATTATTAATAGAAGTTTTAAAATCCGCTGCAAACTAAATATATGTTTTAAAACGTTTTATGTGCGATGAATGACCAACTGTGAGGTGCCCGGGAACGGGGCCTTACATCTGTGCACGGGTTTCACACATCAAGGACCTCCAGAAACACTCATCTAACATATCTAAGTAAGATGCACACTCAGAAAGGTAACACACGCATCCACACGACCTCTTGTGCTAGGGTTGAACCCGAGCACCCGAAACCCTAAAAATCACAGAAGTAAAACGAGCAAAAATGGACGACCAAGGTCGCCTACCTGCTAGAAACATGTAGTCTAAGCTGTAGTTGTGGTCTACACGGTGAAATCACGAAGAAAACGGGGCGGTTCTAGGTGCAAGGAGGAGGAGAAAGTGGAAGAAGAAGATGAAGAGGAGAAGAAGAAATGGTGAAGGCTAGGGCTGGTTGTGGGTATTATACCCAGCCCTAGTTTGTCAATTGTCACTTTTAGTCCCTGCACTTGGCGCCGGGTTCCCAAATTTGCTTCGGTTGAAAACGACGTAAATACGAGTGTTATATTAATTATAGGGAAGTATTTAATGTTGTTTGTATCTTGAATATGTTGTTATTAATGATGTTTATATTATATAATATAATATAGTTAGTGATGACGTCGGTGCTATTTGTAAGCGTTTTAAGTGCTAATATTGCAAACAATGATGTCACGAGTGTAAAAGAAAATCAAACAAGTATGATGTCCTCACAAATAGTCTATGAAGATGTGAAATGATCGTCCTAAGGAT
Source organism: Flaveria linearis (assembly GCA_024085815.1). Lineage (NCBI taxonomy): Eukaryota > Viridiplantae > Streptophyta > Magnoliopsida > Asterales > Asteraceae > Flaveria > Flaveria linearis. The sequence continues at coordinate 27,542 of JABSNV010000489.1, read as the reverse complement.
AGTTAATGAAATCCACGTTAAATGACGGACCTTGTGGTGACGGATGTCACGTTCTATTGTTGGAATGTGGTTCTAGTGTTGAAATTGTGATAATCAGATAATCAGTAGTTTGAGTATTTGGTAGATATTGTTTTTTAAGGATTTTGTGACTATGAAACACTAGATAATCAGATAATTGAATTTGTTTGTTCCAGCTTTTATGAAGGTGGTGTATTGTGCCTCTTAAAGATATAATTTTATAAATGTTTTGTTTTTTCTATTACATGTATCTGTCTCAAAAGGGTGGGTACCTGCTAAAAGATCATAAATAATTTATTTCATAAATTTTTTACCTTAATTCATTAATTATTATTATACAAAGTTATGGGTTAGATTGTATTGATGGAGTTGATAAGTATTTGTGTTTCGTTTGTTAATTTGAGAATTGTTATAGCTCATGGTGTGTTATTTGGAATTTGCTCACAGTTGAATGGGTCTTATTCTCGACTCGTAGTTTGAAGGCACATCTGGGAGTTGTTTTTCAGTATGGATAAAAGATGATACATAGCAACCAGTGTGGGTCATTAGTCATGCCAGTCAGCTTATCAACAATGGCCTCGAAAAAGGTTAGTTTTATTCGCTTAATTAGAAAGGGCCCCAATTTTTGGCAGTTTAGATCGCTAGTGGTAATGGCAGTTTAGATCGGTAGTGGAACACTGTTATGGAATAGTGGGAGTAGTCATTAATTAACTGCTTTTGACATTTTTCTTATTCTGTTGCATGCATTTTAAAGTTTTAATAGTGAAAATCCTTTTTCTAGAGAAAAGTGTATGTATATCCAGTGCAATAGATTTAGTTTGAGGTTGCCTTATCAACTGATTTATCATTGTCAATCAGGGGCACATAAATGTGGTTGATTTCATACATCGCCAAGTTTCAACCCATGGGGATTATGCTTTCTCACGTTTAGATATCTAATGGCAAATGTCTCAGTCCTACCTTAATTTTAGTAATTATGGTGACAGTGTACGAACACATAAAAGCTACTTATTTTCTTAGCATAGCATAGCAGATTAAGTAATAATTACATAAATTAAGGCATATTTCACAAATAAAACATGAATACACTTTGGTTATTATTTATTATAACACATAGAAGATCGAAGAATGATAATAATGAAACGGTTTTGGTGTTATTGACAAGTTTAATTTGGTGAATTGGTTTTCTCTTAGGTTGAAGGAGGTAAAGATGAATACACGATGGTGATTTGGATGATGTTTGTGAAGATTGGTCGAATTACGTATCGAATTCATTTATATGTAGGCCTACAATGAAATATTTGGACTTGTATTTGTATTTGTATTGCAATGAATTTGGATTTGCTTTGTAGTTGATATTATTTAACAACTGTTGTAAATTTTGTTGGTATTAAATGGATTTCGCTTTTAATGTTATTCGACAATTTACTTTATAAAACAGCTAGTAAATTTATTAAAAATAAAAAAAATATTTAAAAAAGCAGGTAAATTTATGACGTGCATTGCGTATCATCTTTAGCATGTCATAAAAATACATAGATGACACGCGTATGTGTGTCATTGTTCAATTATGACTACCTCTTCCTTGACGCGCATTGCGCGTCGTCTACTGACCGTCATAAAATGCGCGTCATCTTTCGCGCGTCATAAGAAGATGACGCGCGGATGCTTGTCATCTTTTATTTATGACTACCCCTTCCTTGACACGTATTTGCGCGTCATCTGAACCCAAAGATGACGCGCATTGCGCGTCATCTATTACAGTTTTTCTAGTAGTGATTGTAGCGGAATCAGTAAAATAAATTTTCATTTCAATATAAATGCTTTTGCAAGTAAAATACAACATTCATTACAAAACATTATTTGTTCGTATTACAGTGCAAAAACATTATACAAAGAATGCCATCCAATATGAGCCGAGTAGCCGCCCTGTGCCATCCTCAGCAACTTTACTTGCCAGCTGGAGACACATAAAAAGTTAGCGTTGCTGAGTGAGTTCTAGTTTTATAAATAAAATACTTTCATTAAAACCGTTCTTACTTTCAGGCGATCATACATCATACATACACATAGATAATATTATTATTATCTTCATCATTCGTTCATTAACTTTCGTTCATTCAACGTACATCATTACTATTCACATTCGTTACTTTCGTTCACGTTCATTCATACATTCTTACTTTCATTACTTTCGATGACATGTACATTACCCCGAACATTGTGCACGAAGCGGGTAACTGAGCCTGAGGTCTTTCATAGACCTTGAACATTGGGCACAGAGCTGGCTCCAGTACCTACGGTAAGTACATTCATCACTTATCTTTCCTCTTTCATTTTGGATCAATGCCATATGCTATACCCCGAACATTGTGCACGAAGCTGATGCTGGACCTGTGGTAATTAAATCACGAACATTGTGCACGAAGCTGATCCAGTCACCTAGGGCAAGCGGTAATGATCCCATACATATGGTCAATCACAAGGATTGGACCCCAATGTGCATCCTTCGGGGTAGCTAACC
>JABSNV010000489.1:0-20000 GCA_024085815.1 Flaveria linearis | reverse complement strand
TATGTATAGCAAACAGAAATATGAATCTAACACAAACAACTATCAAATCACATTTTTTTTCTTAGAATTTAAAGTTTATATATTTTCCTTTTGAAATTATATACATATTGAGTCCTTTCAAATATGACGATAGGGTCTAGTGACGTTTGCCCCTCTAACAAATCCACTCAAAACTACAACTTAACCTAATCTTTAGAGAATATTTGAAATGTGAAGACTAAAGTGAATCATACAACGTTCTGTTCTTCATAAGATAGATACTGGGACATAAGAAATGTCCGCCTCAAAAAATACCAAAACGTTTTGAGAGAATATATTGTGGATAAACGAAAACTCCATAGTTAAGTACGTTTGAGTTGAGCTTGTGGACAACACTGATAACATTGGTTGGTATGAGTGACTGAACAATTACATAAATACAAGCACAACTAGATGTAAGAGGAACTAAGCGGAGATGATAAATACAAAATAAAAATACCTACTACTATGGAAGCTGATGCTCCGATAATTGATGACGCAGTCTTTTGGCAACTCCAGTATGCTTCCAAAAGGATCAAAACAAGCCTACTTACAAAGTAAATGAATCAAGATATAAAGAAAAACAAAAGCAGAATACCCAAAATCCACCAAGAAAATAACCATTTTATAACTAAACAAATGTGTTCTTTTTCAAGTTAACATGGTGTTTACATCAATCATTGGAGGATTACCAAATTATCAGATTCAACAATCTAAAAATAGAATAGGGCTCCCAAAAACTCCAAAGAAAAGCAAACATTTTATAGTAGAATCATGACACATGTTTAGGGGTGTCCTAGACAAACATGAAGTTAACTCCAATTACCCTTGCTATATTTATTTAATTTTCTTAGGATGATGCCAAAGTTCTAACTTTGAAATATCCATCAATCAAATCTTTTTCTTTGTCTACCAAATCACATTTTATAATACATGAAAAGCAACATATTATTCTCTATGGCCGAATAAGAGTTTATTTGAAGTGTTTTTTCTGGTTAAAAAGATACCAATAAGCAATCAAGTATCATACCAAGTTTGCTAAGGCAAAAGAGAAATCGGATATACAAGGCAAAGGTTCTAGTTTATAAAGGTGTAATTACAATTAAAGAAACTGTGTGCACCAGTTACACGTTCGAGCAAAAGATCTACAACAAAAGGTGGAAATGGCTCACGTTATAGCTATACCATATCCGGCACAAGGACATGTGATCCCTATGATGGAGCTAGGCCAACGTTTGGTCGATCAAGGTGTCAGAGTCACATTTGTAAACACAGAGGTTAATCATAAACTTGTGACAAGCACCTGGAAAGAAAAAGATAGTTTTAAAGAATTGATGCATATGGTTTCCATCCCAGATGGGTTGGAATCATGGGAAGACAGAAGTGACCTTGGTAAGTTGACCGAGTCAATAATGAAAATAATGCCCGGTAAGCTGGAAGAACTTATAGAGACGATTAACAATGAAGGCGCTCATAACTATAAGGTCACCTGTGTTATAGCTGATGGTTGTGCGGCATGGGCTATTCGAGTGGCAAAAAAGATTGGAACCAAAAGTGCAGTCTTCTGGCCTTCATCGGTTGCTTCACTAGCTCCCGCATTGAGCATTACTAAGTTGATTGATAATGGAATCATAGACAACAAAGGTAAGATATTGTAAGTGTGTAACTATATTTCATTAATGTTTGATTCTAAAAAACTCGAGTTATTTTTGTAAAACTTTATGTTTTAGGAATTTCTATAAAAGATCAGACAATTCAGCTGTCACCAATGATGCCGCCTATAAAACCTACAAACCTCCCATGGGCCTTTGTTGGTGACTTGGAAACCACAAAAGCAGTTTTCAAAATATCAATAGATGTAGCAGAAGCTGCAACACTAGCAGAATGGTTCACGTGCAACTCGACTTATGAGCTGGAGCCTACGGCATTCGACATCTATTCCAAGTTACAGCCAATAGGGCCGCTACTGGCAAGCAACAGACTTGCAGACCAAGCGTGGTCACTTCTGGCAAGAAGACCTCACTTGCTTAAAATGGCTTGATCAAAATCCAGTATGAATCAAATTTCAACTATCAAATTTCAACTGCAGCTTAAACAAGTAATCAACAATAATCAAATTTCAACTTAATCAAGCTATCTTAACTAATTGTGGTAAACGATAATTCAAATTAACCATCAAGCAAACAGAAATATGAATCTAACACAAACAACTATCAAATCCAACTAAACAAACAGAAATGATCATAAGATGAATGGTAAAAACTGCAAATACCCTGTTTTGATCGATGACATCAACGATGACTACAAGCTTTCCGTAATCCTTTCCATAGTTGACAAGAACGACTCTTCCGATCTCGACGTACCTCTTGAATGACTACAAAAATCAACACATTTGATGAGATGTCGGTGCAGTATACATCAAAATGGTCCAAATTAGGGTTTCGATTTTACCATTTTCGTTGTCGATGTGAAGCGCCGTCGGTGCGGTGGGCTGCGGATGAGGAGAGGGTGCGCGGGGGGTGGTGGGGGGCGCGATCGGCTGCGGAGGAGGGATTTGGGGTGTCAGCGGGTTGTAGGGATTTGGGGGATTTGAGGGTTTTTGAGTGATTTGGTCGCGGTGTACGTTTATATTGAAAAGGGGGAAGGTTATAATTTTTTTTAAAAATGACATACAAAGATGACACGCAAAAATGCGTGTCATCTTTTCTAAATTTTTTTAAAATCTGACATATATTTTATGATACGCGTAAATGCGCGTCATCTTTTTCCGCGCGTCATCTTTTGCGTGTCATCTATTAACAGTTTTCTAGTAGTGGGTGGGGGTGGGCGACCTTTGATGTTAGATCACAACAAACAATATGGTGAAGGTATTGTTGGCGGCCTTCAATTTAAGAGACAAGATATACTTGAGGATGTACAAATCTGATGTGGGGCCAAACAGAGAATCAATGTTGTTGATGTTGAAGATGTTGAACCCTAAATAAATTGATGATGATGACTACGTGTACGACTTGCGTATATGTAACATGACAGAAGCGTAAATTGTCTTTTGAAGAAATCGATGATGATTGTATAAGTTGTCTTACTCCTAATGCTAGCTTAAGTATATGTAATTATGAATAGTATATATAAGTTGAGTTACGTATACGTAACTTGAGTTGTGTGTATCTTAAATGACGTTACTCTTTCAGTTCTTCATTATTCAAATCATGATTACGTATATGTATGTTTAGATGTACGAGAACAAGACATGGCCAACTGGAAACAAAAATGTTACTTATATATACGTAAACGTAGGTTATATTCAAGAACTACATATGCGTAAGTGCGACTTACATATATGTAAATTTAGGTTATATTAAAAAGATACATATTTATACATGTGATTTACTTACATATACGTAAGTACAACTTACTTGCACAAATGTTAGCAGAAAAGAAAACTAATTTTTCAATTTAAAATCAAAATACAAATGTATTGATTATCTAAATCTATATTAAAATTAGGAGAGAGGAGAGAGAAGATCAAAATTTTAAATTACATGTGATGATTAGCAAATTAATTCTTTTGTTTTCTTCCTAATTTGCCTTTAAGACCTATTTAAACACTCATATCTCTTTAAGTATTAAAATGTCACTAATTACTCTCAACCATATATCAAAAAGATCAAATGATAAAAACTGATTTTTTTGGTTTTCAATTATAACTTAATTTTAATATAAACTCACTGTTAATTTCACTATTTTTTTATCTTTGTAAAGCCTAACATATTGATATACCTTTTTATGTTATTTTTTGTTTTATAATTTTTTTTATTATCTTTTTATTAATTACCATTTTAACATTGAAAACTCATGGCTCACATTGGTTACTAGAGTGCTCATAAAAAAGGGAGTTCTCATTTAACCCTTCCCTACACACAAATATACATATATATATACACACACACACACACACACATATATATATATATAGGGGGGTAAAGTTATTTTGTTAACTTTTGATTATTATGATAACCCGTTAATCATAATGTATCAATCACTTACACCAAAATATGTAGTGAAACTAACTTCTATATCACATTACACCACTGATGAAACAATTTTGCCCCTATTTTTAAATTTCTCTCCCTTTTTAAAAAGAGCTTCATCCTTTTTTTAATCATTCTTAACTTTTTTGTATGATGTTATTTTTTATACAAATTACACTATTCAATAGATCATTTAATATATTTAATTTGAGTATAGTCTTGCTATAATTTGCTATAAATTTTTAACTTATTTTTAACGTTTGTTGTGGTCTACTAGTTTTACCAACGTAACTCTAACTTACAGTTCGAACAAAATGTGAAGATAATTGAAATTGTACAACAGACCTCTATCGAACAAATGACTTAGAGTTAATTGAAGTTTTTAAATCGAAGCGCTCAGTCTTACTAGTCACTTCATGTTTTTTTAGTTTAATTAATATAAATGATTAATTATTTTAATTGTATAATTAGGATGTTGAAAATGACTAAAATAATCTCATATTTAACAAGGTTTTAACTAGATGAAATGATAACATTTAGTAAACTATAATAATTAACATAACAAAAAAAAATTGAATAAAAATTACAAATTAAATAAAATGTTAGTGACGAAAAAAACATTTTACTCTAAATAAATGTTGTCATATAATTAACTCTTTTAGCCTTCTTCATAACATTTCTATCGGTCGCGAGCAATTGCTGAAAAAAAAACCCTTCCAATCAAACATTTCAGTGGATCAATCAAAGTATGAAAAAATGACGAACTTGCATATCTCTAATAATACAAGGTTTGGCTGGGCAGAGGATTCGTAACCCTTCAAACCCCTACCTCCAGCCCCAGCCAATGCTGCGGTGTAGGCTCTTAGTTTGATAATAACAAACAACTTTACTACACAAGATACTTGAAATAGTTTGATATATGACCTTTTGATTGTTACAATATATAATTTTGAATACTTCTTAAACCCTTATATTTTTAAGCTTCTACTAGCTAGGTTGAGTGTACATCAGTTTTGTTACAGGCCAAAACATAACCTATAACCAATGTTTTAGATTTTAGGTTTTCCTTATTGATTCGTTTAGTCGTAGGCAGATCAATTTATGTTATTATAACGAGAGTCGAAAACCGATTTGTTTAACCATAGGTCAATCATCGAGAGAAAATAAAAAATTAGGAAATGTTGACTATTTCGATTAGTATTCTTCAAACCCTTTATTTTTCCTATTTATCATTTGACGCATTCATAACATGCTAATATCAAAATCGATGGGCCAGATCGCTTCTTATCTTTTTAGGATTTTGAATCGTTTTATTTTAACATGTACCTATGTACGTGTATAGGTTTATAGGTTATGGAGAGCTCTACAACCAAAACCTACAAAATGTAAAAAGTAATTTTCATTTCAAACTAAAATATCATTAGAATTGCCAAAAATAAAATTAAACAGATGACACCATACGATGTTTTTCTTCTTCTTTAGATAGACACTCGCTTGATACATTTTTATTATTTTTTAGTTGGGTCATTAAACTTTTTGTTCACATGTTGAAATGATCTAAGACTAGAGAAATTAAATGGTTTTTTTGATTGAGGTAATTAAATGATTGAATAAACATCGGTTATTTTACATATGAAACAACACCTTTAAGTTATGTTTCGCATGTGAAAATGATCCAAAACTTCAAAATATATTGTAAGCAAGACTCGATTCTTTTAATCAGATTAAAGAAACCGTTGCCTAAAAAGTCGATGATAAATAAAATATGATCCAGTGATAACAACACTATAAATTAATATTACGACGAAACAATTAAAAGATAATAATAATATATATTAAAAAGCAAGCTAAAAAACTTTCCCAATCCTGTTTTAGGATAACGCTCAATAGCAACCTCTTTTTGCAGTTTGCTTTTTGATATATTAGCCATATTTTTTTATAAATTGGTATTAAAATCAAATTTTGATTATGATTACTATTTTGATTTTTTTGCCCTAGCTATTATTGAGTTATTTTTATTAAGATAAAGCAAGTGAGGTGGTATAACAAACTCTTATATTTTTTCTTTTTGACCATAACAGTTTATTTTTTTTGTGTTTTTGGCGTCAAATATTGGTATCGGTCGGTAGTATTTGAACCAGTATTGGTATACGCTTTTATGGTTTCTGATGAGCCGACCCGATGACGAAAAAAATCACGGCTGCGTAAGACATGGGAAAACAACCAAACTTTCGCGCGCGTAGCGTGGGAGAAAACACTAGTTAGAACTAACATGCATTTTGATTAATTAGAGTATGGCTGTATACTAGCCTAAAAGAATCGAGCTAGGGCGTGGCCGGGCTCGACTTGTTTAAAAATCGAGGCAAGACGAGTCGGCTCCTTTATCTTAATGTGACTAAAATGTGAGTTCAAGCTCGGCGCGTTTATATATGATCGAGCTGAACCGGCTAGTAAGTCAACTTTTTTATTTTAAAAGAAGTTAATTTTATTAATTTTTACAAATATTTATATATAAAAAATAGAATATAATATTTTTTTATGTGTGTTTATCTTAACTCATTCAAGATTGGAGTTTTATTAACTACGATCATCCCTTATATTTGTAAAGATGGGTTTGTTATTAACAAATAATATTGATCATATGTCTATTATACATCTAAATAATATAATATAAATTTGATTTATAATTTATAATTTAATCGAACCAACTAACTAGCGAGCTATAAGCCGAGCTAATCTTGGCTTGGGCTCAACCTGTTTATAAAATCAAGCGGCTCTACAGTCTACTCGTTTACAAACCGAGACGATTTCGAGCAATCTATTTTCGATTGAATTATGAGCCGTGAGCTTTTTAATCAGCTCTAAATTAAAGAGTACTAAACAAATCCTAACCATAAACATATAATTACAAATTTATAAGTCGTCAATGTTGCCTTGAAGTTCCTCTATTCTTAGATTCTTTTTGTATTCCTCCTACAACTTTTAAACATATGATGTTTATGAAATCCGAATTTAAATTGCAACGCCCTTTTAAACAATAATGTTTATGAGTTGTTGGAATCCGCAGGGTAAATATTAATGCAGAAGTTGAAACGGAGCCTTAACATTCCACTGCAACATGCGAGTTAACTCATTCGTTTCACATAATATAACATAAAGATTTACAATAGCATTATAGCATGATGATGTTATATGGTAGATACACACACCCAAACGCATATACATATATACAATTACATCTCAACAAATCTAAAAATTTATATACAACCAATAAACAAATGTTTAACAAACATACACGTTTATAGAAAACTATAACAACAATAAACAATCTCACAACAATAAAATAAGCAAAAATCACTCGGTTTTTTATGTTGCACGTTTCGATATGTCAACATCAAGAGCTTGCTATAAGTTTGGACTCATCCTACAACATTGTAGGTAAATCAGCTCCTAAAACGCACATAGGAAGTCATCATCATTTTAGCCCAAAATAAACAGCTTATGGATTCACAAAGATATGATGAGCTCCATGGGAGCAACAATGGGATGGCCTACTTGACCCTTTAGATCTCGACCTACGCAACCTCCTTCTCGGCTACGGTGACCTCTCATCGGCCGCTGAGCGCGCTTTCAATAAGGATGAAGGCTCCTTGTACAACGGATACAGCTACTACGGCAAGAGCTCATTTATTAAAGGAGTCATGCTCCCTTGGGCTGATCCTAAGTACAATGTCACATCTTTCATCTATGCCACCGCTAGTGTCGACTTTGCTCTTCCTTACTAGACCCTGGCTTGTCTCGTGATATATGGTAGCGAATTTGAATCAACTGGATGGGCTATGTGGCCGTTTCTAGTGACGAGTATAGTAAGTTCATTGATCGTCGTGAAATATGCATGGTGTGGCGTGGGACCGCCACGACATACGAGTGGATAGACAACATAGCGGGTGCGATGCCAGTGCCACCCGAACCAATACTCCCTAGTACCAACTCCACACGTTTGCTCAGCAAAGAGGAGCTAACAGGTGTGGTACAAACTTTATGGTAACCAAGTTTTCAAATTGTTTCAGTAAAACAAGTTGAAATTTTATTTTCCTCTTGTAATTTTGTTAAGAGTAAATTACTATTTTGGTCCCTGAGGTTAGGGTCATTTAACCCTATTAGCTGCAAAGAAATCTTTTGACATATCGAGCCCTAACGTTTTATTTTTTTAACTGTTTTGACCCTTGACACTAACTTTGCCACCTTTTCTATGTTAAATGTAAGCACATTTTGGTTGTTTTACACCTTAATGACTATTTAGATAAATTTTAGAACCTTAGGGTTATTTATGTATATTTTTAAAATTTCAAATACGGTCACCACCTAACACAACCGCCACCCCCACCACCACCTAACACAACCACTACCCCACCTCCTAAGACAATCACAGCCTACTATATCCCCCAACCACCACGACCGCTACCACCGCCACAAATCTACTTATCATCATTGTCCTTATAGATCAAGCACCAAACATATCATCAGTGGGTTTGTTGGCTGATTTAGGGGTTCACGACAGGGGTGAGGGTGGAAAAAGGTTACTTAATTGATGATGATACAAGTAGGAAGGTTTGATTGCGGGTGTGGTGGTGTGGAATTCGGTGGTCGACGATGGTATTAGGGCTTTGCTGGTAGGGAAGAAGGAAATATTAAAAAAAGGGCAGTAATGGTAGTGGTGGTGGTGCAGTTTTACTCAAACGAAGAGCATCACTGGTGTACCAGTGGTGGCGCTAGTGACTGGAGATGATTGCAGCACTCATTGTTAGTTGGTGAGTATGTGGGCGGTGGATTAGTACGCGATAGAGGTGGAGTTCGGCGGTGGTGCGTGATGGTTGTGTTCGTAGTTTTGAATATGTGTAAACAATTCTAAAAATTAGAAATTTACATAAACAATCTTTAAGGTGAAAATGATCAAAATAACCTTATTTTAATTGAAAAAAGTTAGCATAGTTAGTGTCAATGGCCCAAACTGTTAACAAATGAAATGTTAGGGTTGATATGTCAAAAGATTGTTTATAGTCTGATAGTGTTAAATGACCCTAACCCTAGGGGTCAAAATCATAATTTGCTCTTTTGTTAAATTTAATTAGTGTTTCAGTCAGCTTTTATAAACATAAATTATTAAAAAAACTAAATTACATAATTTAAACATACACGCCTGAAGAATTTATTTTCACCAAATTATGTAGATCCAGATACGCCACTAGTCATGGGAGGTTGGCTTACAATTTATAACACAAGCGACCCGAACTCCGAATTCATTCCAACAAGTGCGCGAACGCAGCTCTTGGCACACGTCAAAGAATTACTGGTCAAGTACAGAACCGAAAAAGTAAGCATAACATGCACAGGACACAGTCTTGGTGCCTGTCTAGCTGTTTTATCCGCTTTCGATATTGCTAGGAACGTTGTGACACCCGATATCAACGTATCAGCTTTCATATTCGCGTGTCCCCAAGTCGGGAATCAATCTTTCAAATCAAAGATGGAGGAACTACCTAACCTTAAGTGCTAAGTGTAAAGAACGATCCGGACATAATCCCATTTTGGCCAAGCAAAATAATAAAATGGGTTAGTGAGAACATATGGGAGAGTGTCCCAAGTTAATTGCTGGGTATGTCGATGTTGGTGTCGAGATACTGATTGACACCAACAAATCGCCATACTTGAAAACCGAAAGTAACGTAAGTGGCATGCTTCATCCATTGGTTTTTCATAACTTGCAGGGTATGTTGCATGGTTTGAGTGGTTGGAATGGGAAGAAGAACGGTGATTTGATTGCGGATTAGTGAAAAGGAGTTTAGGGTGGGTGAATATGTCAACTGATCTTTTGAAAAAAGAGTTCAAAATACCAGTGAATTGGTGGGGTGAGAAGAACAAAAGAATGGTGATTAATGATAATGGTGATTGGGTTTATTACCATTAGATCGTAGTGACCATGACCTACCGGTATGAATGAATTGATTCACTTTCGGATAGACGAAGATGACGGGTTGCTAGAACACAAAATCCATGTTTAACCTTTTAAACATTCTGAAAACGCAGCGGATGTATGGCTTTTAAAAACGATTTTTAAAGCTGAAAATCTCATGTTCTATATGTTCATTATTATGAAAAACAAACCCAAATCGTAAGGATCATTCTTATGTGAATAGACAAGCTATGTGTGCATAAATAACACAATATGGCAACCTCAAAGGGCTGCCATAAACTACTCCTTCCAGCAGCAAGAAAAACGTCCAAGAGAAGGAGATTTGTGATGCTTAAAACGGCCAAGAACTCAAGTGTAGAGGTCCTCAAATGACTACTCCCACAAGGCTCCAAGTAGGCTTTAGTTGCTTGATTTTAAACACCAAAACTCAGAAAGAGAGCTGCCAAAAGAGCTTCCAAATCCGTAAGTTTCCAGCAGCAATTTTGATGATGTAGGAAGATGAAATCGACCCCAAGGTTCCAAGAAGAGGAACCCTCAAGTGTTTATACCCCAAGCCCCTTGCAAACACCTCTAGTTAGGAAGATAACACCTCAAGAAAAGCTCTCAAATGACCCTCTTTCTGCTGCTGAATTCGTAATTCTTAGAGAGAGAGGAGAGAGTTTCTCTTGGTTTGCATGTCATTGAAAATGAAGAGAGTGAAGATGAGTTAAAGGCTGGTCAATGTTGTGTGTGTTTCAAGACTAAAGGGGTCCAATGAGATCAAAGGGAGGGGGACGGCCAAGACAAGGAGTTCAAATATTTTTCCCCCTTTAAAACACCACACTACATCTAAAATTCAGCCTCATATCATACATTAAAATGTCATTGTCTAGACTTATGTTAAATGTGACATATGTCCCTTTTAATTAAACAATTTAATTAAGGTACACTCAAATATTATTATTGTTATTAAATCCCTTTTAAATAACAAGAATAACATAAATTCATCAACAAATTATCCTTATAATTTGTTCCATCTCTCATGCAAGTTATTTAGAAAACCTATTTTCTAAATTTGGTGTAAATATTTAATTGCATGATCATATCATCAATTAAATTAATTGGTGTTTGCTAAGCTTGTTATTGGGTATAACCCGACTTGGATCATGACGTACTAACACATCAATATTTTATGTGTCTTGGGCATATAGAATCATACAATCTCCCACTTGCCCAAGATTCATAGAGATTGAGCAAGCAGTAAATACCGCCTAACAACGGTTTACTACCCTTAATACGCATGACTTATGGCCATTCAATAACATCATCCCTTTCAAGTACCCTACTTGAATTGATTTAGCTGAATTAATCATCTATCCTTTTGTTACAGATGTCATGTTAAATCCAAGGAACAGAAAGATCATCCTTGTTGATTTAACTTAATCAGGCCTTAGACATCTAACTCTCAACGAATAAGAGGAACAAATTCTATCTTGACTACATACGTTTCTCACAAACACTTCGTGTTATTCCTGAACATACCCTTATGTACTGTCCACTATTTCAGGACAGTGAAGAATTAGCTCAAGGTATAATACTTGGTGAATATCAAAACCCAATATGTATCTCAGGTCGGAGGATACCAAATGATATTCGCCTTTACTCAAATTACTTATGATCAACCAATAAGATTCCATGTAGTAAAATTTGAGATGCGGGTTAGTCCATTTGTATCCCACAAATATCTATGAACCTTGGTAGCAACCCCTTTCTATATTCATCCTTATGAATATCAACCAATCCAAGTTCATAATAGTTTTTCCCCTCATACTTGTTCCCACAAGTCTGAACGAATACGGACGTTTAGAGTAAACAATTTACTCAAGGATTAAACATGCTAAGTTGGAAAATTAATTGAAACATTATAACCAAATAATTTTATTCAATATAAATAGTTCCACATATCCAATACAAAATATACAGATCAAATCCAATCACTAGAATATCGAAGTCCCATGGCACAAGTATGACCTTCATGCTTTGCCTTTTCGAGGAGCTTCTTGAGAGGATCCGCAATGTTTTTGATCCGTGTGAACTTTGCGAATACATATCTTTCCCTTTTCAACTTCATCTCGTATGTAGTTGAATCTCCGCTCAATGTGCCTTGTCTTTTGATGAGCACGGGGTTCCTTGATTTGTGCAATCGCACCCTCGTTATCACAAAAGATCTCTGGGGTCCTGAATGAAAGGGATAACCCCTAGATCGGCAATGAATTTCTCAACCATGCAGCTTCTTGAGCTGCCAATGAGGCGGCGATGTATTCGGATTCTGTAGTTGATAGAGCCACCACATCCTGTTGGAGCTCTTCCAAGAAACCGCTCCTCCATTCAGAATGAAAATCTATCCCGATTGTGATCGAGAATCATCACGATCGTTTTGGAAACTCGCATCCGTGTAACCTTTTACAACGAGTTCCTTGTCACCAGATCCATAGATTAGGAACATATCTCTTGTCCACCTTAGGTACTTAGTATGTTCTTAACAGCCATCCAATGACTGTTTCTAGGATTTGCTAGTAACGGCTTGTTATGCTTAAGGCGCATGACTCGTCCGGTCGAGTGCATATTGCATACATGATGGATCCAATAGCAAATGCGTATGGGATTGCCTTCATTTTATCTTGCTCATCCTTTGAGCTTGGACATTGAGTCGTACTCAACATCGTTCCTCTTTGAATAGGTACGATACCTTTCTTAGAGTTTTCCATCTTGAACCTTTTCAAGATCTTATCAATGTTTGTACTTTGATTCAAATCAATCAACCGCCTTGATCTATCCCGTAGATCTTATTCCCAGAATATAGGCGGATTCACCAAGATCCTTAATGGAAAAACAACTTACAAGCCAGGTTTTTACACCTTCCAAGGTGGAATGTCATTTATAAATAGTAGTATGTCATCAACATACAATACTAGGAAAGTTATTGTGCTCCCACTAGCCTTATTATATACACAAGCCTCATCAGCGTTTTGATGAAGCCAAAATTCTTTACTTCCTCATCAAAACGGTGATTCCAGCTTCTCGATGCTTGTTTGTATTGATCAACCCCTTAATCATCCTCAACATCCTCATGTTGAGTGCTAGTTTCAACCAAACGTGCATCGGGTTGTGGTTCTTGATCCTCTTCAAGATCCACTGTTCTACTGCCAGCTCATTCCATAAGGAACTTTGCTTCTAAGAACTCACCCTTTCTTGCAACAAACACCTTTTGTTCCAGTGGATCATAGAAATAATATCCATAGAATCTCTAGGATATCCAACAAGGATACACTTGGTGGATCGGACTTCCAATTTGTTTGGGGTGGGAGTCTTAACATAAGCCTCACATCCCAAACCCTTAAGTATGATAGGGATGGAACTCTTCCATGCCATATCTCAAAAGTGTCCTTTCTACCTTTTTGGTTAGGGCCATATTTAGAATACGGGCCGCGGAGAGCAAAAAAAACCCAAAATGATAGAGGTAATGTGCTTCTAGCAGCCATCATAGATCGGACCATATCCAATAAGGTTCGATTCCTCCTCTCAGACACACCATTATGTTGTGGTGTTCCAGGTGGAGTGAGTTGTAAGACAATCCCACAACTCCTAAGATGATCTGAAAAACATCACTTAAGTATTCACCTCCTCTATCGGTACGGAGAATTTTAATTAACTTATTGAGTTGATTTTCTACTTCATTCTTGAAGATTTTGAACATTTCAAAACTTTCATCTTTGTGCCTAATAAGTACACATGCCCATAGCGACTATAGTCGTCGGTAAAGGTAATGAAGTATCTTTCACCCATTCCTAGTCATTGGCTTAAAGGACACATACATCCGAATGTATGATTCCTCTAATAATCTCTTTTGCCCTTTCGGTGGTTCCACTAAAGGGTGCCTTAGTCATCTTATCTTGTAAACAAGATTCACAAACATCAAATAAATCACATTCATTTGTTTTTTTAAAAGACCATTCTTTTGAAGTGTTTGTAACGTTTCTTGTTTAATGACCAAGACGACAATGCCAAAGATAGGTATCACTCAAGTCCAACTTGAGTTTCTTGGTGTTAGTTTGGTACATGAACTATTTAAAGTATTTTCATGAACCAATTCAATACCATTAATGGGAATAGCTTTAAAATAGAACATATCATTTAAAGAAACATGAATATCATTTTCAATAAAGGATAATACATAATCACAATCTTAATTGGGATACAGAAATAATGTTCCTAGTCAAACAGGAGCATACAAAACATTCTTCAAAAATAACTTCCAAACCACTTGGAAGTCTTAGGATGTAGTCCTCACGAGCTTCTACTAAGACTTTAGTTCCATTGCCCATGAAGAGGCTAACATCCCTTGTTTGAAGTCCCTACTTCTTGTGAACCCCTGCAACAAATTGCAAATATGAGTTCCACATCCGGTATCCAATACCCATGTGTTTGAAGATGTAACATTAAGATCAATATGAATCATGTATATTGTACTTGAGGTCTGCCCGCATCCCTCTTGGCTTTCAACTCTTGGAGATGGACAGGACAATTCCTTGCCCAATGTCCTATCTCCCCACGCTTGAAGCATGGGTCATTAGTAGCAACCTTTTGCTTCTTCACTTGGGGTTTGGGTGGTACCCTTACCACCCCTTTCCCTTTCCCCAAACCGGGTCCCTTACCCTTGCAACCTTTGCTTGGGTGCGGGATGAGGCCTTTTGATGTTCCCACCTTCATTGATGGTGAGAACGGGTAAAACCCTTTTACCCATGGCGCCTCGGCCGTTTTGAGCATTGAGTGAAGCTCACCAATGCTTTTGTCCCATGCATTCATGTTGTAGATCAACACGAATGTCTCGAACTTCTTGGTTAGGCCATTTAGAATCAAATCCGGGCTAACTCTTTCGAGACGGGACAATTTAGCCTCTCGAGGCGGTCATATGACTTTTCATCTTAAGTACATAAGATGAAACAGATTGTTGTCGTCTATACGACATGCATGGAGTGCTCGAACCGTTTCGAACCGCTCAACCCTTGCTTGCTGTTGGAACGTTTCCTTCAGCTGGGTTATCATGTCGTAAGCTCCGTGATGTTCATACTCCTTTGGAGATCCGGAGTCATGCTCGCTAGCATGAGACAAGACACTTGGACGGAGTCCTCAGTGTATTTCAGCCAATCGTTAAAGGCCTCCTCATTATCCTCGCTAGGTTGATCGGGGATATGGTCATCTAAAACATATGATCTTCTCTCTTGCTTGAGAACAATTCTCAAGTTTCGATACCAATCAATAAAGTTGTTATGATTTAGACGTTCCTTTTGGAGGATCGCTCGTAGTGATTGTTTTGACGCGGATGAGTTATCGTGATTTTCATTATTGGTGGCCATCTACAAAATTTAACAAAGATCATTTTAGTATTTTCGATATTGCTAATTTTAATATTTAATGCCTTTTAAGTCAATTTTATATTAAAATCTAGAACCCAACATTACATTTAAATCGTGGTTAGGTGACCTTTATCCCACTATTTAAATTAATAAGGTGGTCAACAATTGACGATTGCAACTTTGCAACTTCTAGAGGTATGGGATCGACTTTAACATCATATGCAAAGTCAGCATGTTAATCCCATCAACACCATTTGGAAACATATTTTAGGTGATCCATTTAACATGGTTTGCAAATCAAGTTACCCTACTTGCACACACATGTGAGTTACCAACATAAGTGGTTAGGTGACCTTATCCCACCAATGTGGTATTCCCCACCTTAAGTCACAAGTTCCTTCAAAATGGTTAGGTGACATTTATCCCATTAAGAGTTCCAAATGACTTAAGTGTTGTGCAAAAGGACGGTGTTAAACTTGTTTGTTAAATGTTTAGAGGTTTCATAATTCTAGTTTAGAAAACTCTTTGTACTTGTATTTGCATGCTTTCAAATATAAGGTACCTTATGGTTCTTTGATTAAAACCTATTTTAATCTTAAAATCATTAATCATTTTAATAACCATTTATTAACACTTAATGACTGAGAACCATTTTATATTAGCTTGTTAAGATCATTTTTATTTAGATTGTTCATCATATCAATATCATACAATCATTCATAAAATCATAATCAATCAAGCATAATATACAACTACAATGAGCATATGTGCATAACCATAGCATCGAAAGTGGTCCACACTTGTTTGCCATCACAAGTGTGGTCCATAGGTCTTTCCTAAGGGTCACAACAATCACATGGAAAGCTTCCAAAAAGCCTCCCACTTGAAACCGCATCCAAAATGCTCCATGTTTCTCTTGTGACCTCCTTTGTGCTTCCAATGTGTATGTCTTCATATTACAAGATAAAAAGGGCGTACCGGTGCATGAAGCTCCCGCTTTGCGCAGGGTCCGGGAGGGGCCGGATCGCGAAGCGATCTGATGTACGCACCCTTTCCTTGCATAATTTTGTGCAAGAGGCTGTTTCCACGGCTAGAATCCATGACCTCAAGGTCACAAAGCAGCAACCTTACCAGTTGCTCCAGGTCCGCCCTCTTAAAGTCCTAATCTATTAAAATGAAAATACACCTAATCTATTTATTACAACCCAATAATAAATAATTACATTTGAAATAAAGCACAAATAACAAATAATACAACCCAATTGAATGAATGAATACAACCATCACAATATCCAAACAATCACAAGGTCAATGGCTAGGTTATGCACTAAAACATCCAATGATCAAATCATCAAAATATATACTGAAACCCCCACTTAAACCTTCAAATTTCAGCCAACATAAACTGAAATTTGGTTTTAAATATTGTCCAAACAATCAACATATCAACATACATATCTTTCAAGGTTTAATCACAAGCATGTGCAATGTAACCTTGAAAGTTAGGGTTTCAACAAGACATAATATTCCAGCCCAAAAACAGCCTATAACATGTCTAAAATCATCTTTTAAAACCAATTTCAAAAGATAAAACAAGCAAGTCATCCACATAACCGGCTCTTGATACCATTGATGGTTTGCTAGAACACAAAATCCATGTTTAACCTTTTAAACATTCTGAAAACGCAGCGGATGTATGGCTTTTAAAAACGATTTTTAAAGCTGAAAATCTCATGTTCTATATGTTCATTTATTATGAAAAACAACCCAAATCGTAAGGATCATTCTTATGTGAATAGAAAGCTATGTGTGCATAAATAACATAATATGGCAACCTCAAAGGGCTGCCATAAACTACCTCCTTCCAGCAGCAAGAAAAACGTCCAAGAGAAGGAGATTTGTGATGCTTAAACGGCCAAGAACTCAAGTGTAGAGGTCCTCAAATGACTACTCCCACAAGGCTCCAAGTAGGCTTCTTAGTTGGCTTGATTTTGAACACCAAAAACTCAGAAAGAGAGCTGCCAAAAGAGCTTCCAAATCCGTAAGTTTCCAGCAGCATTTTGATGATGTAGGAAGATGAAATCGACCCCAAGTTCCAAGAAGAGGAACCCTCAAGTGTTTATACCCCAAGCCCCTTGCAAACCCCTCTAGTTAGGAAGATAACACCTCAAGAAAAGCTCTCAAATGACCTCTCTTTCTGCTGCTGAATTCGTATTCTTACTTAGAGAGAGGAGAGAGTTTCTCTTGGTTTGCATGTCATTGAAAATGAAGGGAGTGAAGATGAGTTAAAGGCTGGTCCATGTTGTGTGTGTTTCAGACTAAAGGGGTCCAATGAGATCAAAGGGAGGGGGACGGCCAAGACAAGGAGTTCAAATATTTTTCCCCTTAAAACACCAACACTACATCTAAAATTCAGCCTCATATCACACATTAAAATGTCATTGTCTAGACTTATTTTAAATGTGACATATGT
The DNA here is from genome assembly GCA_024085815.1 of Flaveria linearis. NCBI lineage: Eukaryota > Viridiplantae > Streptophyta > Magnoliopsida > Asterales > Asteraceae > Flaveria > Flaveria linearis. The sequence goes on along the minus strand of JABSNV010000489.1, from coordinate 2,108 downwards.
CCCTTTTAATTAAACAATTTAATTAAGGTACACTCTATATTATTATTGTTATTTAAATCCCTTTAAAATAACAAGAATAACATATTCATTAACAATTATCCTTATAATTTGTTCCACTCTCATGCAATTATTTAGAAAACCCATTTTCTAAATTTGGTGTAAATATTTAATTGCATGATCATATCATCAATTAAATATTAATTGGTGTTTGCTAAGCTTGGTATGGGGTATAACCCGACTTGATCATGACGTACTAACCACATCAATATTTTATGTGTATTGGGCATATAGAATCCTACAGAAGAATTATTACTACATTGGTAATGTTGTTTTTACTACATAAATGATTGTCGTTATGCCAACCACTAGCAGTTGTATGGTGATATAACGTATGCTCTTTGTTTTTGTTTAAGTGGTGTTGGCTTTAGATCTTAGTTAAGATGTGAAATAAATTTAGGTTGGACGTCGACAGTATGGATCTGGATCATTAAAAAAATAATGTAATTGTGATCGAGTGCTAAACGTTATAAATAAGCACACATGTATAATATATATATGTATGAATTTTATTTTTCATTTAAGTGAAATAGGGTCACATAACATATTTGTAATAGTCACTCAAAAAGTAGTAGTTACAAACATAGCCTTAATTTATTACTTTTATTAAATAGAAACTAGTGGTTTTAATTTTTAACCACAATATTTTTATTTCTTTGTCTATGGCATTGATATTATGGTGACAAACCGAATTGATTATAAGCGAAAAACATCATGATGGCATTTATTATCTGAACCGGTTTCGATATTCGTTTTTATGGTTTTCAACGAGCCAAGAACATAACGATCAAACTCACGCCGGCGTAGCTAGGAAAAAACGATTAAATTTCCGTCGCATAGCGTGGGGAGAAAACCTAGTTATACATAATTACACAACCATCTATGCATAATCACACAACCCTATCTATACTCTATATCTATAATAATCATGTAACCGTTACGTATGTCACCAAACATTTTTTGCTAAAAAATACCTTTAAAGTATAAAATACTTTACTGAAATTAAGTACAATAAAATATTGATTTATGGTTTACAAAAATATAAAATGTATATAAGTTATTTTTCGTTTTGAAAAATGATAGAACCGTAATGACGCTACGCGTTAGCTTGCAGTGGTTTAGGAGGAGGTACCGTATGATTTTCCCAAGCGGAGGTCATAGGTTGGAGTTCACTAGGTGCAATATGCTCCAAATGGGTCAAGGGTTTTACCACAGTGGGCATTTAGGTGGTGGGTTTCCCTTGGAATGGTAAGCGAGCCGGGTCACTAGCGCTGTCTTTATTCGCGGACGTGGGGTGGCCTTTCACCAGTGGGTTAGACTGGACTTAAAAATTATTCGTTGGCCGTTAAAAAAAAAGCCTTGCGGTGTGCTTTTTCACGCCCTTGCCTAGTTATGTGCAAGGAAATTATAACGCCCACCACAACAGTCTTATCTCAAAACATATGTGAAGTTACTTCCCCATCCCCTTTTTTTTTGCTTAGAAGTGGAAATCTATGTGTATTTCGTCCGAAAACTTTACACGTATCGGCTTGCCCGCCCTGATTTAGGTCTCGAAACTTTGCCCCTCCTATAGAAAGTTTCAAGCTCCATCACTATATCACATAAGTAATAGGTTTAGTAGACTTCAAACACCCTGTAATTAATATCGCTCTTTTGTCTTTAAAAACTATTAAAGTTGCATCTTTGTTTGATCGGGCCGATTGCTTAAAGTAGATTGTTTTGGGAACTTTAAACTATTAGAGCATATGTCCTAAATAATTTTATATGTGAAGTTAGATTGATGTTGAAATAGTATGGTTTTTAAAAGCATACGTGACTCCCAGTTTACTTAATATTTTATTTGGACTAAAGGTGTACAAGTGAACCCATATTCGCACGGATCGAAAAGGAAACACATGTTCCCAATTTGGTTCGAATTCAATAACTAGATTTCGAATCTAATAAAATATGAGTTTGAAAATTCGAATCACATTAGGATCGGTGATTTTTGATTCGAATCGAATTGGATTTTGGGTTATTGAAATATGTTTTGAATATTTAACACATACCCC
>JABSNV010000468.1:0-149988 GCA_024085815.1 Flaveria linearis | reverse complement strand
TATATTAGTGACCGGTTCAAATACAAAGTCAATATTATGTAAAAAGTGTGAGAAGCAATCAGGGAGTGACATGTGGCATATTTAAAAATAGAAGGAGGGTTTTTAGGAAGTGTAATTTTTAAGATGAAGGTGTGCCATATATCGAATTTCTGTACGTGGCATATGAAGGAGGGTTTTCAACAGAATTTTCAATTTATCGTTGAAGATTCAAACAATCGAATCGTTGAATTTTTCAATTGATCAATCGTTGAAGATTCAAACAATCGAATTTCAATTTCAATCGTTGAAGATTGCTTTACATCAATTAGTTCAGCGACGTCGACGAGAGATGATCAGTTTGGTACGTATGAGGACGATTATATACTGTAATTGAAATAGTATGTTAATTTTCACACCGTAATTTTATCGTTTTGATCATCGTTGTGTTTATACTGTATGGTTTCTGTGAATTTTGTTATTGATTGACATCATCATTGTGTCATAGGTATCATCATTGTGTCATAGGTATCATCATTGTGTCTTTTGTATCGTCATTGTGTCTATACTGTTAGATTACTCTGGACATTATCAAACTGATTGTGTCAGGTTTAGAGGTTCATTGTGTCAGGTTTAGAGGTTTAGAGGTTCATTGTGTCAAGCAAGCATGATTGTGTCAGGTTTAGAGGTTCATTGTGTCAAGCAAGCATGATTGTGTCAAAATCTATCTTTGTGTCATCTCTTTGTGAAGGTGCATTGTGTCATGTTTTGGGGATTCATTGTGTCATGAAAGCTGCTTATAATGTGTCTTTTATGAAGGTTCATTGTGTCATGAAAGCTGCTTATAATGTATCTTTTGTAAAGGTTCATTGTGTCATGATTGGGGATTCATTGTGTCTTTTGTATTGTTATTGTTTCAGAATAAAACAATTATTGTTAATCAATTGGTTACGAATAAAGACGAATTGTGTTTTTGCAGAGTTACCTGACAAAATGAAGCAAAATTCAGTGTACCTGTTAAGCAAAAGACAAAAGGTAGGCCGAAAAGAATGAAGTCAGCTCGTGAGTTAGCCATCGAACAAGCAGGAAAAAAGTTGAGAAATTGTGAGTTTTGCAAACAACCTGGTCACGTTATACGCAGTTGTAGTTTATATCTTCAAAGCATTAAGGATAAACAAGTTTCAAACAGCTTAACAGTTGATGCCTATTCAAGAATAGGATTCATTGTGTCATAAGATTTATTGTGTCATATACTCATTGTGTCATTATATTCATTGTGTCATTATATTCATTGTGTCATAATACTCATTGTGTCATGTTTGAAGAGTTTTGTTTACGTTTGATTTTGACGATAAACAAGTTACCAAAATACTATTGTGTAATGTAAAGCAACATATAGCAACAAATATTAACATGCCAACAAATAGCAAAATATAATAACATGCCAACATACCAAATTACTATTGTTTCAAATTACCATTATGTCAAACTACCATTGTGTCAAACTACGATTGTGTTAAATTACCATTGTTTCAAACAACCATTGTGTCAAACAACTATTGTGTCAAACAACCATTGTGTTAAACAACCATTGTGTTAAACAACCATTGTGTCAAATAACCATTGTGTCAAACAACTATTGTGTCAAACAACTATTGTGTCAAATAATTATTGTGTCAAACAATCATTGTGTCAAACAACCATTGTGTCAAACAACCATTGTGTCAAATTACTTTTTTGTCCCTCCGCCTGTTAGCAGTTTTCCACTTATTTACATTTTTGCCACCGCGTTTTTTTGAACAATTGATCTATTTTAATGAGTTGATCAAATGGCCAGAATTACTTCTCACCCTTTTTAGGAAATATAGCCTTTGTAGCATATCCTCTCCCTTATTATTATTATTGTTATTATTATTATTATTAGTTTATTATTATTTTTGTTATAAAAAGTTGCTATATATGAATCATGGGTGTTTACAGTTTGGTTTGAAACAATGAAGTAGCTCATACTAGTTATAGGTGCGGCTTCAATGTTGCTTTTCTTTTAATTCGTTGCTAAACAATTTAGGAATTTTCAAACCGTGATTTCTGGTTTGTATTGGAAACCAACTGAGAACAAACCGAAGCGGACTGTAAGATTTCAAGTATATGACTTTCTATATTATACTTGGATCTCTTATTATTTTAACTTAAAGGTGTACACGTGATTTGACTTTGTTAAACAAAATAAACACGAATTCGATGTTTTAAGTTTTTACCGCTATGACATTATTGTTTCTTTATTTTGATCATCTTTTATGTTTTTTACATAAATGTTCAACAACAGCGTTCGCAACTTATTTTTCATCTCTATCTATATAATTAATTAAAATCATACTTTTTTTAATTTAGTTTATTTTTATAAAACGTTTCACAACCAATTCTCCATCTCCATCTCTATCTTTATTCCTACTCACAAACATTTGTTATATTATTATACTAGGTTAGTCCCCGTGTAATACACGGATTGAACAAATAAAAATGTCAAATAATTATTAATTAAAATTTATGCATTATAACATATGCTTGAAGATAAATTGCGATTATAAGCACGTATAAATAGCTAATTTAAGTAAATAAATAATAATGTATCTTTCTTAAACTTTTATTTTATAAGACAATTTGTGATTTTTAAATATATTGTTTTAAGAAAATTGATTTTAAAAAATCTATTGTATTCTGTATTTATAAAATTTTTGTTTTTAAAAAGTGTGTTTTTAATAAAATAATAAGTTTTTAATTTATTAAATTATAATATTTTTTAATTTGAAAATGGTATGAGTAATATTATATTCAATATTATTATTAATAATATAGAGAAATTAGAAAGTAAGTATAATGAGATCTACAATAGTTTCACGCATATTTTAGTTTTTTTTATAGATAGATAGATAGGCTAAACACTCATTAAATAAACAGATTAAATTTTAATGTAAAAAATAAACATGAATAGGTACAGTATAATATTTAATATAAAATATAATTAAAATATATATAGGTAATAGTTCAAGAAATAAAACAATTATACTATTTTTTAACTCTCTTATGTAAATAGTTTTATTTTTAAACATTCATTTTAAGATTTTTTATAAAAAATATATTTTATAAAAATCTTGTTTTGTAAAACAATATGATTTGTAATTATTCTAGTTGTTTTAATAAGACTATTTTAAAATATTTCACCTGTTATAATTTTTTTTAAAAACAAAAAGATTTTAAAATATTTTGTTTAAAAAATGTTTAATGTTTTAAAAAATTTCATATTATATAAAACTTTTTTTTCGGTATTTAATTAAAAGATGTTACTTTTAGTTTCCTTCATAAAATCTATTTTAAAAAAGGATAGTGTGATTTAAAAAAATAGATAAGAGAGAGAAACATAGTAATTAATAAAATTTATTTTTAATAAGAGAGAGAAATTCATATGAGTATTTAAATTACTATAACACCCTTTTGGAGGGAAAATTAATATGTGAATGTCTAAAAAAATGACAAGTGGCAAAAACATGACTTGAGAGAATGACAATTGTCAAAGAAATCCTTGCTTTATTAGAGGTTATAGATTTCTTTTTTACACACTCACAACAACTTTATAAAGGGTGAATAGGTGTTTTTTTTTTTAACAGAGAAAGGAGCCATATTTTAAAACTGAAATGCAAGAAATAAGACCTGCAATATGTTGGGAATCAAAAACAGACATATGCAACACAAACTAAAAATTAAAAACACCCCATTTCTCGTAGCTGATACGTTGAGCTTTAGATCTAAATTTTATGAATAAATATGAGCCCTCCTTAATTTCTTCGAACATTGTACGGGTAATGCATAACATCTTTTGAATATTTTATCATTCCTCCATCGCCACAGTGTGACAACCCGAAAAATTCGTGATTTATTTATGTGATTTTTTTTATCTTTTATTTTTTTAAACAATATTGATAATAATAATAATAATGATAACAATAATAATAATAATAATAATAATAATAATAATATTGATGACAACAATAATAGTAATAATCAATAATAATATTAATAACGAAGTCCAGGGGGTTAAATTGACAAATTTGAAACTTTAAAACAAGGTTTTTAACATAAAATGTTAACAAACAAACCACAGGGACCATTTTGTAAAATTAATATTTACAACCCAACCCCCCGCCCAACCCCCGATTTTCCGGCCACCGGAAACCGGCCGCCGGCCGCGACTCCGGCGAGGCCAAATCGCCCAAAATACCCGATTTTAAAACCCGAAACTTATACCAAACCGTTTGTAAACAAGATTCGAACATATCTCCTCTCTCAATTTGATTAATGGAATTACCTAACATTACCTAACCCACTTCGACCAATTTTCGGCCGACCACGCACCAATCGAGCATTAAAAATAAAAATAATGGAAAGAAATCGCACATACATGACCATTTTGTCGTTTCAAATCTTCCACTAATCTCAATTTACTATAAAACACAACGAATCACATCCCTCGATCATCACCATCATCGCGACCTGCAACTCTACCTAAATCCATACTCCGAGCAATAATTACTGAAATTAACATAGGGCTTTCAACCATTACAATCATTCGAAGCTATCTGGAAAGTTAATTTGATTTTTATCAGTGTTTGATCCACATTCGAGTTCAAGTTGAACCGCGACCTGTTCTTGACTGTTTATACCATCAAATCGATTCAAATCAGGTAATTAATTACATCTATATGTTCGGTTCATCATGGGGATTAAAAGCCCTAACCTCATTTCTGTTATCATAATCGAATCGATGGTCAATTGAATCAAATTTGATTCTAGGGTTCTTCGAATCTGGGGATTACTGGAACTTGCGGTTTTATGATTTAAAAACCATTGCTTATCACGGCATAGGCCATTGGTTCACTGGTTGGGGCTATGTGTGCGCGGGTATGAAGTCCCGGGTTCGACCCGGGCAACCTCTTTTTATTTGTTTTATTTTTTAAGCTTTTTAAAATACTTTAAAAATATTGGAAAAATTCCTAAAAATTATAAAAATAAATTCTGTAAATTCTCCCTATTTTAAATATCACAAAATTATTTTCTGTAAATTTCTTTTATTTAAAAACTTTAATAAATTTTGATAAAATATTATTTACAAATATTAAAATGCTTATTTTTATAAAATAAATTCTAAATCGTGTATAACTATGCAATAATCACAAAAATCATAGAAATTATACATAAATTATTTATGAATATTATAAATAATTATTTCTATAAAATGAACACTATATTAGCTTTGAATATAAATTAATATATTTTATAAACTCACAAATTATTTACAAATAAAATTGTGGATTATTTCTTGTAAAATATATTGGTATAGATTAATACCTTATAATTAATCAAAATACTATAATTGATTTTTCCTTATTTGTAATTATCCTTCGATAATTATAAATTACATATTAAACCACAACCTTTTTATATTTAATTCCAAAATATACAGATTCATATTGAAACCCTAGTTCGCGTTTAATCGTTAAACCTTAATATTAACCTAAAACTAAAAATATAAATACATGCTTAGGTATCTCGTGAAGGAGTTCGTTGGAACATCAATTAATATCCTATTCAATCATCTTATATACGTACTTATACGTCAGGTGAGTTTACAGCCCCACTTTTACTTATATACTCTTTTGGGGGAGAGAAACATGCTGTTTTCATAAAACGTTACATTACATTGGATTTTTGTAATACTGCATATACTTGATACTATGGCGTTATACTTGCCCAACGGACCGTTAATATGGACTTTGCGAGGTAATTGTTAGTAGTACTACTGGGATTGACATACCCCACCCGGGCTAGTCGCGCTAGCACAACGTTCGTCAAACGGGTGAACGGTTAGCCTAATTACAAGTGTTGTGGTGTGTGATCCACATCCGGGCCTGTTTATTTATTTGATTACATGTCAGTTCGGCCGCGCCTTCATACACATAGTGATTATTATGGACTAGCTACCCATTATATGCTTTAATTACAAATCCGGGAATTTCATTATACTTGACGGATTAATAAATCCGGGAATTTCATTATACTTGACGGATTAATAAATCCGGGAATTTCATTATACTTGACGGATTAATAAATCCGGGGATTTCATTTATACTGACCGGATTAATAAATCCGGGGATTTCATTATACTTATCGGATTAGTAAATCCGGGGATTTCATTATAGTTATCGGATTAATAAATCCGGGGATTTCATTATACTTATCGGATTACTAAATCCGGGAAATTACATACTTGACGGATTACATAATCCGGGAATTACATACTTGACGGATTACATAATCCGGGAATTACATACTTGACGGATTACATAATCCGGGAATTACATACTTGACGGATTACATAATCCGGGAATTACATACTTGACGGATTACATAATCCGGGAATTACATACTTGACGGATTACATAATCCGGGAATTACATACTTGACGGATTTTATAATCCGGGAACTTCATTTCTGATAATTACTGTTTTCTGATAAACCTGTGAACTCACCAGTCTTGTACTGAGATTTTTGCATGTTTTCTCTCATGACATTGATGTGGCACGTTTAGGAGCACAGCATCTACAGCATGTCATTCCGTAAACACCACAAACTGTTTTCAAGATTTAATTTGCATTTACTTTACATAAACTGGATTGGACACGTGTTTGTGTGTTCCAAAACTATTGTTAAATGTTTTACTGTATTCGCTTCCGCATTACTTAAACATAATTGGTTTGTTTCATTAAAATTAAGCAAATTAAATGATTTGTAATTATCGAGTCGTTTGGTGTAACTAATGCTTATCTGAGATCCTGGTTATGTCACACGCCTAACGGTAAAACCCCGTACGTGGAAAATGAGGGTGTGACAGACAGCCTCCACAGCGTATAGTTAACCTCTAAATATCAAAATTTATTATAACTAAATCTTTAAATTTTGTAGACGAAGAACTAGATGGAGTGTGGGATGTAGAAGTAAAATGATAAATACTTTAGATTTTAGAGATAGAGATGGATATAAAAATAAGGTTGTGAAGAGCATCTTTATCTTTATCTTTATAATTTTACTAAATATTATATATATTTTTAATTTTTATCTCTAAACTTTTTGAACCTTCCACATCTCATTCTCCATTCTTTATCTCCATCTCACTAGCTCGTAAACAATATTTTGTTATATTTTTTCTCTCTTAAACTCATGCAAAAATTATAAAAGATTGATGAATAGTAAATCTTCATATTAAAGAATCATTATTCATAAATCTATAAAGTTTAAAGATGAAGATTAGATCTAATGTAGATGTAAAATAAAATAAATCTTCAAATAATAAAGATAGAGATGCATTTAGAAATGCTAATTTGATAATTGCTCTAAGCTCAAACCATAAAATACAACAAATTTATTTGATTTGGTTTTAATTTACAATGAATTGATTATGAGTTACACCAATAAAAACCGTCACCAACGGTTTGAACCACTGTTTGATCAGAACCGTTAAATTCTCTTATATTCCATCACAAGTCACAAATGTAGAAATGGAGGCAAGCTGTAGCCAAAACAATATTGTTTATACATAGGCCTGCTCTGTATCCAGCTATTATTCCACCTTGTTTCAAAGGAGATGCTCATATAATAATAATATTGCTGCCTCTCCGGGCCGGCCACAATATTTTTCCGTTAGGGCTTGTAAGTTGCGACCATGTTTATTCATAAAAAAATAACCACTACATAATATACTTATTAATTATCTAATTTACTTTATTTTCAATCTTCATATAGCCGATGAATCTCTATATAAGATCATACCAAGTTATTAATATTTTTATGCTCCTTGATTTTCGTACTTGATATTTCTCATTAGACATTCTTGGATTCGCCCATGTAACAAAAATGTGTGTAAATATTTCATTCTCTAGTTGAATACGAAATAAATCTATACATGGTTTTTTCGTGGAAGACAGATCTCTAATGCGATGCTTGTACTTCCACTTCTATAGGAGAAACACAATACAACTCATAGTTTACATATGTATGTACCCAAACTTAATCGATTGTAGACGATCTATCTCGCATTATCTCTTCATGTTTGGCCATCAAGTTACGGTTCTCCTTCGGAAAACCTGCAGAAAGACCATTACCAAACAAAGATTACATTCAAGTTCTTGACTGTATACCTACCATGTATTAAACTTATAAAAGTACAATATTAAAAAAAAGAAAAAAAAGATTAACCCCTAGATTCCATAAAAACTAAACTTAAACGAAATCTTGGACAAAAGTGATGATATCCACGTTGGCATGAGCAAGTAGCCAAATGTTAAGGGGTGGAGCACATGGCGATGGTTGAAATAGTTTCAATAACAGGACAGATTGGAGGAAAAAAGTAATCTTTTTTAGATACCAAGCAATCTGTCTGGGAAAATGCGTTGGCATGGGTTGCTAAAATATATTCTATACAAACAATGGCCCACAAAATGGGCCGGGGTGTTTGGGATTGCTTTTAAAAACAACTTTTTGACTTATTGACTTTTTCAATAAGTTAATAAGTTAGTATGGAGTGACTTATTAACTTATTTCCCTCACAATATAATATTCCCAAACACTATAAAATGACTTTTTAACTTTTCAAAAGTTAATAAGTTAAAAAGTCAGTAAAAAAAGCACTCCCAAACGCCCACTAAACAACATGCTTTGATAAGTTGTACAGTACAAGTTAGTCGATTCATACCTGAAACTTGGATATGGGAATCTGGGCTGGCCATTGAAAAGATTTGAGATTGAGATATTGAGATGGGAACAATTACTATGCTTGAACATTTAGTTTTGCAGTTTCACTTTGATTCTTTCATCTTGAAGAATCTTTGAGTACCTTGGGAACCCATTTTTAAATGTGGACACCTGAAAATGTTACCAAAACAACTTGTTATTACTAAAAACACATAATTTAGTTAAATAAAGCAAACCCTTTATCCTAATATAGACAAAGAGTAACTCTTGCATAATCTTGCTAGAGTTATACCAAAAGGGTATGTTAGAATCTCAGCTTTTATTTCATGCTATAAAAAGTTGTATAATGTATCCACTTCAAAGAAGGAATTTTGTTAAAAGTAAAAGTCTAAAAAACCCTATGGCTTCTTTTAAAGTTACACCAAACGAATATGAAAACCAAAACGCGTTTGGTGTAGACGTATATACTATATAGTGTACTATAATTTAATTCATCTCATTCGGTAGATGTCATTCTAAAAATATTATTGTCCACTATGCAATAAAGCTCGTTATGTTTTAACGAATATTACATTACGAAGCTTCTAGTTGGGTCATGTGAACAATAGACTCCAACAAAAACGACGTGCTATGTTTTAAGAACACCGACTCCAGTCGATATCAAGAAAATTCTACAAGTTTTAGATATTTCTTGAAGCAAAAGAAAATCAAACCGCGTGTACAGCCAATTTCTTGAAGGGTCAAAATCAATTTACTACCCTACAAAATGGACATTCCCCCTTCTTGCAGTTGGCATGTTATGGTCCGGCCATAGAGGGTCCCCGCATTAATGAGTTGTACATTAAATTTACAACATTACAACTAAAGCTTGCCAAAAGTCCTCCATAACGCCTTTCAATAAATTTGACTGTTTTTTCGTAACTAATAGAAAAGAATTCTTATTTACGTCCTCTTTATATTCATCTCTCATTATCATGCCAGACAAACAAACAAACAAACATACCCAGTGTATCCCGCTGAAGAGCAGGGTCTGGGAGGGGTATGTGGTGGCAAGTCTTTCCTCTATCCTGAGAGATAGAGATACCGCTTCCGAAGAGATCTCATTATCATGACAAAAATATTAAAAGATTTCCTAATACACAAACACCCACATTATAAATTACATTATAAATTGACACCCCGTTATACGTCTCGTATAGCATTATACGATACGTATAGGGTCGAACACATTAAAAACGAGGAAAATTCAGGGACTGTCAGAGGACTATACGTCCCATAAATCCCTACACGACACATAAGTTTATTTGAAGCGTATAACAATTTCGACACTAATTACGAGAAAAAAATTTAGGGGCTGTCAGAGGGGTTATACGCCTCATATAATGTTGTACAACTAACATATATAACGTGTATGGTGCTATACAACCCGTATAAAAATCTGGGATGTTAATTTATAGTGAAAAGGCGTCACATTAGCCAGGAACTTTTATTAAATTTCAAACAATAACCTTGAAATATTGAATTCAACCACCTCTTGGGATAGTCGATAATGGCAGAACAAGAAAACCGGTCGCTGGCTTTTTGTAACAGGCCCCACCTTTTCAGTTATGTACAACTCCTATAGCATATCTTACAAGCTCCTATGCATGACGTACAACTTCTGCTTATTTAGGTACAACTCGTATGACATAGCACATAGTAGACATTCATGCTAACCAAATGATAGTGGATTCTAGTCTATGATTTTGTCAAAACCGAAAATTAAACCAAAAGGGGACTCAAGTTGGGTGTTTTTTATATAATACGTTCAAGTTTTAACGCGTAAGAATTTTATTCCTTTTGTGATACTTTTTCTTTTAAATTTGAATGTTGATTATTGAAGCTACAAAGATTAACAAATCTTGATAATGGAGGAAAGTGAACTTACAGCTTCAATGTCGATTTTGTAAACAAGAAGCTTCCGTCGTTCTCTGCAGCTAGTGCGGTACGCAACCAATATATGCCCGACGGCTAACGACAGCGAACACACAAACAACACCACCTCCGCCGCCGTGAAACCACCACCACCGCCCCCACTGCCACCGAACACATACGACGCCTTAATCGACACAAACAACACAGAAGCCACCGAACACACCGTCGTGATCCCCAAATACGGCCCCCTTGATAACCCCGGGCCATCGCATAGCCCGTACACACCTACCACAACAACAAAACTCCAATCAGCTCGATGCTAACATTAAACAACACAAACAATCGAATCGTTGAATTAATTAGCCAATTGTTGAATTAATCAATTACTTACAGAGGATTATTGCTGATCTGAGTATGGAGATTATAGGGATGTCGATTAAGGAGAATCGGAAATCGTAGTTGCTCAAATGGGATTTTAGGGTTTGGAGGAAGGAGAAAGGGGAATCCGAAGGTGGTGAGAGTGAAGCCGATAACAGAGCTGCCGGAAGCAGAGCGTCGGCGACGGCGAGTAGAATCGGAGCAGAGAAGAACATGAAGGAGATGATCATGGTGACCAAAAAGAACAACGTTTGAATCCTCTTAGAGCTTTTTTGCTTCTTTCATCTTTCAAAAACCCCATGGGTGATTTGATTGCTGTTGTTGGTTTTGATCTGCAGGTGTTGAAATGTAGGGGATGATGAAGCAAAACGAAGTATGAAACTATGAATGGGGATGCAAATGCGATGAAAGAGGGTCAAATAGGGGAGGCAGTTTCTCTCTCTAGAATTGTTTAGTGTGTGAATGTGTGGGGTCGGCGTTTGGTGAAGAGGCATGAAATTAACGAAAATTACCTGATTAACTTCTTTAACGATGTCTTAAGTTTATTCTTTTCTTTTTTTCTTTTCTTTTTGTTTTCTAGAAACAACGATTTTGTCAATTGCGTAGATTTATTATGTTTGTGATTGATGCTATAAGAAATTTTAATCATAATGGGTATTTTGAGTTTGCTAGTTATATGCTTGTATGATTAGATTCGACGTTCTAACAACAGTATATGTCATATGATATTTGATTGTGTTATTATTCTTTGAATTTTAGTTTTTTCTTGTGCGTTTGTCTTTCTAATTCTTAACATTCTCTATCAGCGCTAGATCTTGGATGGATGCCGGCCATTGTACTTATACAAATTAGTTTTTTTTACTTTTATTGTTTTGTCAACGGTGTTTAGTCTCTATCTTTGTTAGAATTGTAAATCGTTCATTGTTCTTCTGCCACCTAGTTCCTCTATGTAAGCGTCTTTCTTGTTTTCTAAAACATATACAAATATAAATCTGCAGAGATCTATATAATATTTGTTTTTACCTTCTAAAAACATTACTTTTTTTTCTCTCTTTCAATTAAATAATATTTTTTATATATTTATCATTATCTTTTCTCTTTACTCCACTCAAAACTACTTTTTAAAATATTAAAAAATTAACGGGGGTTATACTGTGTTTACTCAAATATGGGAAAACATGATACAATCATTATAAATTTTATCACTCATTCACTCACAATTACTTACAATCATCCCCTATGATATATGTTATATAATCACATAAGAAAATAAGAAATCTACTGTGAATGTTCTAAAAAACATATAATAATTATTATATGACATGCCACGTGCTTAACTAATACATTTGTAACTTTCAAAACCAAAAACTTTATAATAGTGTGCCTAGAGTTATTATCATATGAATGATATTTTTTTTTACCTCAAATATAAAATTTTAATAATTTTTTTATATTCTATCTTCCTTTTGTACAAATTAGATTAATAATACAAACACAATTTATTGGCCAATAGTAACTTATACAGTAAACATAAATGATAATTTCTACTTTTATTGTAAAATACAATCCCACTCTATCATAAAAAATAGTTTCTTGGTCCCTAAATGAACATTTTACTTCTTTAAATCTCAAACATAAGGGCAATAAAAGTTGTTTAACATAGGAGAGTGGGGAAAAAACGAAAAAAATAAGTGGAGAGTGATGATCGGCGGTGGAGTGAAGAATTGGTACCCGGTGAATATTCACCGACGAATGAAATCAAGTCGTGATAAAACACAATAAAGAAAGAGAACATGCCCAGGAATTAGACCAAATAAAAGCCGAAAACACCACTCTCTATGTTTTAAGAAAAACAGGAAGACTCATTTCACGAATACCAAGTTCTAGTAAAACGGCATAATTACACAAAGTTAAGGGCAACAAGGTTACATTTTTATTATATTTGTCTTTACAAACTAAATTAAAAGTTACATGCATGTGTCATTGATCACGTTACTAGTAAAATCATTCTCCCAGTGAAGTATAATCTTCCTATTCTAATAAAAAGGTATCTGAGATGACACGTGTCAACACCACAATCATTCTCATCAAAATTTTCCCGCCTCTCTCTCCTATTAAATAATTATCTTAATTACTAATAATAATATTTAACACTTTTTTAGATTTAATAAATTAATAAAGAGATCTATTTATTAATGTTATTTCTAAATAAACAATTTTTTTATAAAATAATAAATTTATTTAAAGCATAAGACTTTTTCTAAAAATATGAAATATTTAAAATTGGTATTTTTTAAAAGTTATTTTTTTAAAACCAAAAATAATTAAATTTAAGAGTTATAATAAGAAAATTTTTAAAAATGACATTTTTATACGGTTTGTTTTAAAACAGAACGTTTATTTTTTTTTTTGAAAAAAATAAAGTTTTAAAAAGTTGATAGCACTATTTTATAACTTACAGTCGTTTCTAATACATAATTTCACTGATATTATATCTTAAAATATTATTTTATAATTAATAAATTTTATTATATTGATTTTTTATTTATTCAACCCGTGTAACACACGGGTTACTATAGCTTTTGTAGAATATATTAAAATCCAATTTACTGTTCTTTTATTATAATTAATTTATCAAGTAATTATTTCAAAAAACGCACAACCTGAACATGAACATGAAAACTAGTAAAGTCAAATCTAATATCATCTATATTCTAAACCCTGTCTGTTTGCATTTCATATTTGAATATGTCACAATTTAATAATAGCAAAAACTCAACCTACTAAGGGCGTCGTTTTTCATATTATATATATATTAAAGATATAAGGTTTAGCTACAGTACTACAGTAAGGCCCGACACCCCCTTTCCTCCCCCCCTGTTCTCTTCGAATCCGGCCAATCCCGGCCACCTGCGCGGGTATCCGGCGAGCCCCCTTCCCCCTCTCGACTCCTCTCATCCAATCGGAAGCAATGGAGGCTTCAATTCCTCTTAAATCGTAACGTAACAGCGCGAATCGAAGGCAAGGTCGGCGGTTGCAGATCGATTTGGAGGCTGTGGTTGCGCGATGGTGATGATTTGGAGGCTGTGGTTGCGCGACGGTGGTGTGCGCTCGCGATGGTGGTGTCGCGATGGTGGTGTCCCGAGGGTGTGCGGTCGCGACGGCTGTGATGGTGACTGTGGTTGTCGCGATGGCGATGGTGGTGGTGGAATTCGGGGGCCGACGAGGCCGATGGCGATGATGGTGGTCGATGGTGGTCGCGATGTGGTGTTGGTGGTGCAGGGCCGCAACAGGTACGTTCGCGACGAGACTCCGAATCAGCAAAACCCTGTTTCTTGATTTCAGTTTGGTGCAATACACACAACTCGATTTGGGGATTTATGGCGCTCGAGAACGTTGTTAAAGAGGCATTGAACGCACTTTATCATCACCCAGATGACGCCGTTCGCTCTCAGGCTGATCAGTGGCTGCAGAAGTTCCAACGGACGATTGATGCTTGGCAGGTTTGATTATTATGCTGATGATTGAGTTCGATCATTTCAATTTGATTCGTGTGTGCGTGTGTGTGTGTTTTAATTGATTGAATAGTCAATTTGGTGTAAAGGGGTTAAATCAGTAGTGATTTCTATTGAATGATTATTTAGGTTTTGGTGAAGTATTGAGGATGGAGTGTGAACTTGTAATTTTATCCATTGAGTGAAATTTGTAAGGTGTAAGCTTTATGCTTTCACTAAAATGGTGTTAATTTTAGCTCTGGGGTGCCCTAAGGATATAATGGTGTTAGTTGCCATGACAAATTAAGGATTTTTTTTAGGGTTGTAACACCATAGCTGAAGCTAGAAGCACTTATTTTACATTTTATTAAGTTGTGTTTTTCTAATTTGACCAAGTATTGTTTTGTTTTCTACCGAGTCAGATAGTGGGTGAGCATTCTATTTCATCAGATGGTTGCATTTGAATTTTGTTTCTATCACTACATGGGACATTTGTTTTGTGGGCTTAATAGTAATACAAGAGTTGATCTTATTTGACTATTTTATTTGACTATAACATGTCAGTTAAATTACATTAAGTTAATCGTCATTTGTTCAATTTTGAGTAGGTTTCCGATAATTTGCTTCATGATGCAAGTAGTAATGTAGAGACTCTGATTTTTTGCTCACAAACTCTGAGAAGTAAGGTAATTTATTCATCCTTACTTGCTTTTTTAATCAAGGAAGGTATTCTTATGTACTATCTCCAGACTTTATGCTTTAAATTTTACTTTTAGCTATCATAGATAATAATTAATATATATTTTACATTGATTATATGCGGTGCATCTTATTTCTGTTAACAGGTGCAACGAGATTTGGAAGAGTTGCCTTCTGAAGCATTCCGTTCTTTACGTGATTCATTAAACGTGAGTATATAGCTCTACACTTATTTTAAATATGCCAGGGGTTTAATAGTTGGTGTTCTAATATTTACCACAGAACTTATTGAAAACATTTCACAAGGGCCCACCTAAAGTGAGAACACAGGTACTGTTTACAACTTTTTACATAAACACCCACCCACCTGTCCACTACCCCCCCCCCCCAACACACACACACACTTTGTGCTAACTTGCAATTATAAGGTGTATTGTTATATAGATCAGCCTTGCGGTTGCTGCATTGGCTGTTCAAGTCCCTCCTGAAGATTGGGGAGATGGTGGCATAATGAAGCGGCTTAGAGATGAAATGAGTTCACACCCGGATATTGTTCCAAGTTTCTTGGAGCTTCTTAGAGTCTTACCTGAGGTACACACTTTCATATAGATATTATCTTTCAGCAGGTGTCATAAATGCTATCATGAATGTAATTTATATATAATATACATAAAATCAGGAAGTCTTTAATTACAAAATAGCAGCTCGTCCTGATAGACGACGGAAGTTTGAAGATGAACTTGCCTCTACAATGGATGTTGCTCTTGGTATTTTGACTGCATGCTTAAATATTCCAGAACTTAAAGAACAGGTGGGATTTCGTGTTCTTTTGTACTCGCATGAAACAAGTTATTCATTTATTGAATATTATTCTTGACATGTTAGAATCAAATACTGCAATTGATGAAGAAGATGATGATGATGAGCACGAAGAAGAGGATTTTGATGAAGACCCAGATCCTCAGGACCTTGAATATGTCTCCCAAATCAAAAGAGTGAGGTTTCATTACTCAAAATCCCCAATTTTATGATTGTTCGGTTTAAGTTTTATTATGGTTTCATGGATAAATAGATAATGCTTTGGTAGTGTAGGTTTTGGAGCTTTTGAAGAAGAACAGAGATATGCTTTTTAGTGAGGTAACCACTTTATATAAAATTAGGGTTCATTTTAATCTCTGAATATAGTAACTGTTTGGTCTTAGTCTTTTAGATTATGATCACAAATTACTAATGAAAGTAGCAGTAGAAGACCATTGTCAATTGGCCATAAATTCTAGTGGTGTATTCAATTTACTCATGGTTTCACTTGTGAACTTTTGGGCTGTGTTTTAATGCAATGGAAATTTATTTTCATGTGGTTTTATGATGGGCACATTTAGGTTAAGTTAACAGTGATGATTGAGGACCCTCGAGAAGTTGAGCGAAGAAGACTTCTTGGGATCGATGATGCTGACGCTCCAACACGAGAGGACTTGGCTGCTGTTCTTGAAGAAGTTAGTACCTTCTCTTAAACCCATGAGTGTCTTGATCTTTAGATAAATATTAGTACATTTATAATACTTATTTAAAAAAACTTAAAGAAACTTGGTGTATATTTTTTAACAAAAACGATATCAATTTCCACACTTGTGTGTCTTTAACCCATTATTGAGGTTTACATAATCTGTAAGAAAGAGTAATTCAGGTGAATGAAGGGAAAATCTCACGAGACCGTGTTGCTCTTCAAATGCTGCCAGAAGAAATGGTTCAATGGCCTAATTTAGAGGTAACTATTGGTATATATATGAAAAACTTGTAATCACTGGGACAGATGTTATATGTTCTGACATGTTATGTTATGTATGTATTGTGAAAAAGGTCGAAGCAACCAAAAAAGGGCCACGGAAATCGTTATACGCTACAAAGATTATTTAGGATTGTTGAAGCTATAGTCAATATATAGTTCTTAGAGTTTTGATATGGTTTATTGATTAGTGGAGTAAGTTCATATGGTTTTTAATTTCTCAAATTTGGAAAAATTGAAGATTTGGGCGCAGGGTAATTTAGGTGGTGGTCTTGGAGGCAACATGACAAGATATACAACATACAACCATTGACAGTCATGCATTTTCAACCGGGTTAGTTTGTTATTGTGTAGTTTTTATATTTAGTTCTGTTTAGTACAGTGGTTTAGCCGAGTTGTACTAGCTTTCTTTCACTATTGATCTCATTATGTTGGATTAATAGAGTTGTTAATTTTGAATATACAAACAACAAATCCCGCGGCATCGCGCGGGTATGTTTGCTAGTTTGTATTAAAATCATAAAAATATCTGCAAATAAAATTTCAAACCAAATATAGAATTTTATACAAGCAGCCACGACGACTCAATTATTATAAAATATTTCCCCATCACTTTCTTTGAATATATAATTATAAATATTTTTTAATGGCTAGAGACATTTGTAGGTGAAAGGTTGCGTGATGCACTCACATGGTAACGAAGGAGACGCCGCCTGTGGCCGGGGGGTTAGCCTTGTAGTCAGACCAGTCAATAATCAACAAACCTTAAGATGTTAACATTTTTGTACATTTTGTGTTGCCATTTTAACACGTCTTCATGGTTGATTGATTGTATGAAATCATTCTTCTTAGATGTTTCTAGATTATACTTTTCAAATATTTGAATCTGATTAGATTGTTGGTTATTAAGTATGTGTCGGGTATCTATTCTAGCAACAGTACTCACTTTGAGCCTTCTTGTACTATTACTGCTAATCAGGTTTGAATGAGATAATTTTCAACGAGTGTTTGATTCTTACCATTATCTCATCAGCCTAAGTGTCAATTTAATTTGAGTTGTAGATAACTAGTGGTATCGTGGGTATTGTCTTGTTGGTTAGGGCTTAGTGGTAATTTGTTGGTTAGGGCTTAGTGGTAATAGGATACTACGCAGGAAAAAAATTATGGGTTCAAACCTAACCTATGATAAATTTAGCTAAAAATATTTAAGGATTGATGTAAATATAAATAATAACAACTAGTGGTATATATCACTTTTAAGAATTTTAATTTTATATATGATGAAAAGGTTAGTCATAAATATTTGACTCCTAAAGCAAATTCATTTTACTGGAGTAAAACATTGTTCTATTTATAACCTAACTATATAAAAGTTTTGTTATTTATTTGTTAAAGATGGTGGTAGTGTTGGCTGCAATGGTAGGGGGAGGTGGTGGAGGCGTTGGCGCCTGACCAGTTATATCGGTTTAAATTTTAAATAATATTATCGTCCTTTAGAATTCGGATTTTGATTCTAATGCATTCTTATATCAAACAAGTCATTAATTGAATTTTACTGAATACGGCCGAACCAACTCCCCAGCCCTCCTTGATATTTACTAGTTGTGTTAAATAAAACATTTTATTGAAAGAAGCGAATGTTAATACAATAATACCAGAAGCAATGTTTTCGGCCATATTGATATCCATTCCAATAACACATGATTTTGAATCCAATCTATATGCATATATAAAAGTCAAACTAACTACATGTGAACACTCGCATTCCTCGAAGCGAAGAAAATATAAATGATCATTGGATACTAGAGCCAACGTTAAAATATGAAGTCAAATGTTAAAAGGTTGACAAGTTAGAGATGAAAAAATCAAAGTCACATGCTCCCAAATGTCAGAGACTTATTGCTTTTGTACTTGTCAAACACCATTTTGATATCGATGCGGAACATATGGCATTCTAGGAATGAGCTGATCAACAATAATAAAAATACTTCGGTGGCGAATTTTATCAGGAAATCGTATCAGTCTTGCTCCTGTTGTTCAAGAATCGCTCTCGAAAGTTTAATGTATTTAGGTCAACTGGTGTTCGCTTAATCTTAGCATGTAATCATTTTTTTTTGTCGGACGTATTAGTGTTTGTACTTTTTACTAGCTACGTTCTAATTGTTGAATGCATGATAGTCTCTTTTTTCCGTTCAAAAGAAATATTGTTACACGACTTTAAACATTGAACTCTAAACTATAGTAAACAAGACATCCTAAATTTCTTATTTTGAATAAGCGTAAATTTTTAGATTTCTTATGAATTCATAAATAAATAGATGGGATTTGATTGTTTTGATTTGCGTTCATGTTGTGCCATTTTGTAGTTAATTTTCCTCTCCCAACATAACAATAGATTAAAACCGTAACTAAATTTTATAAAATAAATATTTTGAGAAGAAGGCAAGTTTAAGTGTAACAAGTCATCCAACTAATATATTTCGCGAGTGAGACAAGCACAAAAGCAATAAGGCATTTTATCTTATAGGTAGAAATCCAAAATAGACAAGTACAAAAGCAATAAGTCATTTTTAAGTTTTACTTAAGCAATAAGTCATTTTACGCGTTACTCGTATTGTAAATTTGGTTCTTTTTTATGAGTAATTACAAAGATAGTCCCATATTTTGCATCCACATAACAAGTTTGGTTACTGAAATGGATTGACGTTGGTTTCTTATATCATATTATATTATATTCTATTATATTATATTCATGAGACATTCTTATGGTATATGGTGTATTTCTATAATAATTTAGTGATGAGAGTTCGAATATAACGACATGTAATTTAAGGGTAGTTTAATTACAATAAAAAATAGTAAATTAGTCATGAATAATATTACTTTTTTCTTTATTGAAAACCGTAGCAGTTTTCATTCCATGGTTTCGGGATTCACTAAATATTTTGGAAGTCTAAATTTCTAATATGTTGGTATTGTTTGGAAAATCAATTGTACAATTTGTTTGTTGATTTATTTTTGTGTACTACCTTAACTGTTACGGTCTAAAAAAGAAGCTTTTTTGGGCCCTTAAAATTCGTGTAAGATCATAACACCTCGCTCAATCGTTTATATCTTTAGAATCAAAGAAACGTATTTCTTAAATTGATCTGGATAAGTATAATTTATTCACTTTATGCAATTTGCAAATCAAAATTGTTATCTGCGACAAGATAACTTTGATAAATATTTAATATTATTATTTTTCGGGTGAAGTGATCGAGATTACTCCAATTAAAAGACATGGAAAATTCAAAAATGAAACACGGATTACACACATAAAGAATGACGTAAACGTGGGGCCTCCAGGCCTTCTAGAATAAAAAGAAGTGGGCCCGTCGCAATCCATTATCATATGACCCATGGGTCGAATCATACCCGCATCCATCCAAATGACTCACCCTTCGGTAGTTGAAATGCCTTTGGATCATTGATTCGTTTTAATTAATGGGTCTTGTTGCGTACACTAAACAGACTTGATGTTTACCACTTATTTTTTAATCATGTTTTCCTATACAAAAATGCAGCATATGACGTTTTAGTGATTTGCAAAACACCATCTTTTATTATTTGGGCATAATAAAATAACTGTCTAAAAAATCTAACAAAGTTTATATAAATTATTATTGTATTACAATAAACTTTTAAGATTACCTTCTAATATAACAAAATTTCAATCGTTACCATTTGATGTAAAAGGTAACTTATTTAACTGGTAATCAATAATCATTTTAAATTATGATTTTTTTTGGCGTAATAATCATCTCAACTTATGAATATTTTTTTGACGTAACAACTCTATCGTCATATTTGTATTATATCTTGTAGGCCGTATAATATAAAGTGTTATTTTTATTTAATTTGTACCACATCAACATCATATCACACTTCATTTCATTTCATGAACATCAATCTACCAGGAAATGGGTCATTTACCCTTCGGAGGTAAAAGTATAAGTTTTGTACATATTTTAAGCATTAAAAAGTGTAAAATCAAATCAATTAAGGATATATCTACTTTAAATATCATATATTTTAAAAAATAGTTGACTCCTTCTTACAGAAGATTTTAATTATGATAAATTTGTATTTGTGAAATTAGTAACAGAGTAACATATATTTTAACACTTACAATATTTTGATGAAACTTAAAGATATTTAATGGTTTCAATCACCAAAGCTTTTTGTGTGTGGAAAATATGATTTGGAGTTAGTTAAACTTTCATTAGTTTTAATCTTATTTTCCATCATCGACTAATGAAAACAAATTTGTTGTCATCTCAATATATAAAGTTATAAACATAAACAGTGCTTGGATAGGAACACAGAAATGCATATCTTATATTATAATCTCAAACCCTGATTTCCGAATTAGTTTATAAACGGGGCCGTTATGGACTTTCGCTCCATGTTCTTAAAAGCAGGTTGAAACCGGGTTGGACACTAGTTCGGTTTGGGTCAGCAAAAATGAAAACCAGTATCTTTAGTAACCGGTTCCGGTTGAAACCTATTTGGGTGAGGGTAAGGACCCGGTTTAAATTGAGTTTGAAACCGATTTGGTTCAGGTTTTACGTGGTTAAAATCGTTTCACCGGATAGGTTAATAACCAATCTCAAACCTACAGGTTGGGTTATGCTAGAACTGGGTTGAAATGAAATAACAACTGGGTCGGGTCGGAGTACCGGATTTGTTTTAAAGTTGATTTTTTTCCATCTCTAGTTTTTACTTATAAGTGACTTAAATTGGGCCTATAGTAATCGAATCAGGAATGGATTGGGCCTATAATAATCGAATCAATGGGCTCCCCTCTTCTTAATTCTTATTGCCTGAGCTTGACAATGGATAACGTTTGATCTTAAAATGTGTAAAAACTGGGTTTTTGGGCCAAGCCGGTTTAGATGTGGTCAAATATGATCAAATTGGGGTTATGTTCAAATTAGTCTGGGGTTAAACTTGTTTTTATGAGGGAAAGGATAAGGTTTGACCGGTTTTTAAATCAAATTCAAATTAGTTCGGTTCAGATTTCACTAGTTAAAAATGGATTTAGAGTATAGGATTATAAACCAAGTTTAATCCTATGATTCAGTCCGGATTTAAACCGCGTTCAAGTACAGGTTTTACAATCACTTTATGTTATATGGTTCATATTATGTATAATTGTTATAGTTTTCATTTATATATATATAAAACCAACCAACTTGCATTGGCGGAAAATCTTTTTACGGGGAGCGGAAATTTTTTAAGGTAGTTTAGCTATCACAATATAAAAAAATTTTGGTCCGGTTCGGGTCGAACGGTTCATCGGCAAAAAACATTATTAAAAAATGATGTGTACACCCTTGTATTTGCATATATATCAAGAATCAACTAATCTGAGAAAAGAAAACATAAATTATGAAGAACTTCAAATGTGTCAACACAAATGGCTATACCTAGACTCTAAAACTTCTTTCTTATATTTTAATGTCAACCATTTAGTTAAATATACTAATAGATATAATTACTTATTGTATTTTTAAAATTTAAAACATTTTTTATTTAAACCATTATCATCCAAAGATAAATTGGGAGAAGCCATTTTATGGTCTTGTAATGTGAATGTAATGGGTTCAAGTATCATTTGAATCATTTGTTGTAATATGTTTCAAGTGAGTCAGATGTTTTATTATAGTGAACTTTTAGGTTGTGAGTTTTCTCTTGTAATAATGGACGGGCCGGGTCACCAGCGTTGTCTACGTTGACGGACATGAGTGAACTTGCGTCAATAAATTTATCCGAATAAAGAGGCTTATATATCATTTGTTAAACGTTACAAAAAAAAAAAAAAAGAAAACACTAACTCAACCGACGTTAGTCACGTTAATATTCAACAACTTGGCTCGCCGACCATAATTTATATACTGTAGCCGCATGTTATGTGGAGCTAAATCATCCACCAAACTACCTAACTTGGAACTCTTGAGTCGCGTGCCCAACAAAAGGGGCTACCCGCCCCCATTTACCGCCATCGTCACACCCACGTTTGTTTCTTCTCGTTCACCGGTGAACGAATATGGTGGTGGCCCGATCCATTTGGGGCGCTAAATCGAAGTTCGCATTTGCTGCACTCGCTTTGGGCGCCGGTGCCGGTGTCGCCACCGTTGCTAAATCCGACGATCCGGCGACTTCTCTCAAGCTTTGCACCACCGTCCCCCTCCGTCTCTTCCGCCTCTCCGTCACCGCTGCCACTATCGCCTTCGGCAAGTTTCGCCTGCAGTAGATCGTTGAGGATATTTTTATTGTTATTAATATTATTTCTATGTGCAATTTTTATAGTGTTGAACGTTTGTTCCTATGGTCTAATATACGGATTTTTGAATCAGTTTTGGAATGCTGTTTATTCATATTAGTGTTTGTGTGTTTAGTAGGTTGATTACATCATTCCAATGGTAAATAGCTACGACTCAGCTTTGGGAATTAGATGAATTAGGTTAGTTTTTTTTAACTGTTCTTAGTTCTAACTTCTAAACCTGTAATAAGAGGTTGCTAGTAACGTTTTACTTTATAAGAAGCATTGGAAGTCAAAAATTCATGTGATCTGAAGTTTGTTTCTGAGTATTATGATCAGGCAACTAAGGGGCTGTTTGGCAATTTTGAATGATTAAGTGCTGAGCCAATAAGAGGTCAGAATCATTAAGCGCTGAACCATTAAGTGCTGAACCATTAAGAGGTCAGAATCATTAAGTGCTGAACCATTAAGAGGTCAGAACAATTAAGTGCTGAACCATTAAAAGGTCTGAACCATTAAAAGGTCTGAACCATTAAGAGCTAGATATCTTAACTATTCAAAGGTAAATGTCTGACCAATTCAGATAAAAGATCTTAACCATTCAGCATTAGTATAATGCTTAACCATTCAGAGGCAAATGTCTGAACCAATCAGACATTTGCTCGCGAAACAAACAGTCTGAACCATTAAATGCTGAACCATTCAGACGTCTGAACCATTAAAAGGCTGAAACAAACAACCCCTAAGATTGATGTGAAAAGATGAAAACTAACTACAATTTAGTTTAGGCTGAAACAAACAACCCCTAAGATTGATGTGAAAAGATGAAAACTAACTACAATTTAGTTTATCTTTAGTTTTTCATTTTCTACCTGCTTATTACTTGAGTTCTTAGCATGACATGATTAAGATCAAGATCCAGTATGATATTCTATTGTTAAGGAAACGTATGTCGTATTGGTCCTATGCTGTGTTCATTTTTTCCCTTAACTTGAAAGCTGCATAGTACTGAGGGGGTTCAGGATTGGGCCATCTCCCATCTAAAACAAATGCAAATTTAAACAGGCTGTTGTGCAGTTAGGTTAAAATGAAGTGATTTATTGTTCTTACTTGTTGGAGAGTGGGCTTCAAGGTCTTGGAGGTCATTAGTCCATTAATTTGTTTAGAGGATATGGGGATCTCAAAACTAAATTTGCTCTTTCCTTGGTGATAGTAAACCTTCTATTATCCTAGTTGAAGCTAACTTGTCCACTTATTTGGCACACAATATTACTCATGCAATCTGAATGAATTCCACTATTTTATAAGTTGATTCTAAAGTAGATATATATTGGTGCCTTTCTAGATTATGAGTATTCACTATTCGGACTGCCAGAAGATAGCATTGAGAGGACAAGAGTTAAACATGAAGTCCACACCAGAAGTGCACGTAGGCTCGAAGAACTTTGCTTTAAAAATGGCGGAATATATATCAAGCTTGGTCAGCATATAGGTCAATTGGTAGGACCTGCCTCTTCTCATGGATATATGTGATGGATACAAGATATTGGAAATCACTTTCTTATTTGAAGATTGGATCTATATTAGAAAGCAAATATTAATGGTTGAGCTAAATGGCATTTTCTCATTTAGGAATATTTGGTGCCTCAAGAATACATCAAAACATTGCGGGAGTCCATGTTGAATAGATGTCCGACGTCTTCCTACCATCAAGTGTGCCAGGTTGTCAAGAAAGAGCTTGGTGGCCCACCTGAAGAAGTATGTATATGTATCATATTGATTTTCAAATACGTCTTTATTTGTCACTCATGTGTCAAATTAAATGTTTTCTTTCATAATCTCTCTATATTATCTTACTTTTGTTCTAGTTATTTGAAGTCATATTGAGTCATATGTTTCCTTACGCAGATATTTGAGGAGTTTGATCCTGTACCTATTGCGAGTGCTTCCCTTGCCCAGGTTCATGTTGCTCGAACTCATCAGGGACAAAAAGTTGCCGTGAAGGTTTTAAATTGTCATTATCATCCGATCTTGTTTTTATACTCCAGAAAAGACTTGATTTGTGTCATTTGATGGAAAGTTGGAAGAAACATTTTCCTGCTTTGATATTTATTGTTTTTCCAGGTACAACATATGCACATGACAGATACTGCAGCTGCTGATTATGCAACAGTGGAATTGATCATCAACACTTTGCATTGGCTCTTTCCTTCATTTGATTACAGGTTAGCTTACTGCCTATTATAGTATCATCAACTAGTTGTTCTGCATTTATTTCTTTGTGTGTTTGTTGATGGAGATATATGGCACATTGGCACTAACCATAGGTGTGCATGGGTTCGTATATAGGTGGCTGGTAGATGAAGTACGTGACAGTCTACCTAAGGTTAGAAAATAATCTCCGACTTATGTTATTCTGCTGCTTTGTGAACACCCCAACACTGTTTATGAGCAAATTTAAGGCTGTGATACATGGTCACCATATATCAAAACATCTATAAAAAGGTAAGCGGTTGTCTTTAACTAGGGCCTAACTGCAGCTGCTGCTATTTCAAAAGTATGCATGACTTTTAACAATGATCAACAAGTAGTCTAACTCCGTAGCTAACACATAGGTTTCCCCTCAGTCTAGTCAGCCTTTAGCTCTGAAGTTTGTTTCTTCAGCATTTTAAATGTGCCTGTTGCTTTGGTCTATGCAAGATTTTTTTCCTGTTACATATGTGCATTTATGCATGCTCTTCTGATAGTGTGAGCTGTGTATTCTTTACAATTATATTGTTAATCAAGTTATAATGATGGTTATCAGGAACTAGATTTCTTAAATGAGGCCAACAACAGCATAAAATGTATGGATAACTTTCGAAGGTTATCTCCTCATATTGCAGAATATGTTTATGCACCTGCTGTGTATTGGAACCTTAGTACCTCAAAATTGTTGACCATGGAGTTTGTGGAAGGCGCAGAAGTGAATGATTTGAAGAGCATTCAAAAACTCGGAATCAACCCACATGACATTGCAAGGCTAGTAAGTTTTTTTTCTCTGGACTGCAATTTGGCATTATTGTATCTTTTATGGTAAGATTCTTTTTTTCCTAACAGCATGGTAAGAGGTTTTTTTTTACATGATACAGGTCAGTAGAACATTTGCTGAGATGATATATAAACATGGATTTGTGCATTGTGATCCACATGCTGCCAACTTAATAATTCGCGAATTGCCTTCTCACAAAAGTGGCATTTTTGGTATGGCATTTAATTGCTAAATGAGACAATTGGAATCGGATGTTTATATACCATGTTTTTTAATCTAGCAGCTTTTGATTTTATCTAGTTCCTCTTACATGCATTGCTTTGACCTAATTTGATTAGACTTGGAATTTTGTATATCGAAAATATAAGATATGCTAATGATTACAAATTTTGCTGCTTTTGAGAGTCAACTGTCTTTCCCAGATACTCTGAGAGATAGGCTCTCTCTTGGTCAAATACCAACTCTAAGCATAATAAAAACAATACATGTAATTTCTATATATAGTGTTGCATTAAGGTAAAGATGCTATGTAATTTAGTAATCTAATAAATAAGAAATAGATGCAATTCTGGAAGGGCCAAGGCCTAGGAGCAGGCCTGTAAGTTTATTTAAGATGGTATTCTGATGTGGAGGTAAACCAATGTGGACAATGTGATCGTGTTGCCCCCCCCGAAGGTCGTGAAGTTTATTGCTAAAGAACCGAGATGACAGAAAACTTGCATAATGAATTGAGATCATTGAACCTTTAGACTTTAATCTGAATAAATATTCTTAGTAAATAAGGAATGATTTACAACTTATGTGCATAGGGGACTAACCAAATAATTAGGCTTGCGACTGATGACCTCTGCAAAGTTGGCAGACCATTTGTTGGAGTTAATTCTTATATCTTGATGTGCAAGCAGCCGAGATTTTGAGTCTATTTCTTTCCTAATTCTTAGGAGTTGATCTTTGGATAGGTATCTCAGTCCCCAAGTTGTTCAAGTATAAGTAGAGGTGGTAGGGTATTGTATTTTGTGTGGTTTTGTGCTCAGTAAATTTGGTCATTATCATGGTTGCTCGATCCAGTATTTCCAAAACCATTTCTATTGCTTCTATATTTTGGTTTATAATTTATTGTATGCTGCTTGTTTATTTGTATATATAGGAAGAAGAAAACCACAATTGGTACTGTTGGACCATGGTCTGTACAAGCAACTAGATGTTTCCACGAGGACCAACTATGCTGCCCTCTGGAAGGTGCTCCTTCCTGTTTCTTGAATCTTAATGACCTTTCTCTTCTTACAATCTTATGCCATTAACAACTGAAGCATGTGAATTCTTGTGCAGGCTTTAGTACTTGCTGATGCCAAAGGAATTAAAGAAAATTGCATGAAATTTGGTGCAGGAGAGGATCTGTATGCATTATTTGCAGGGATTCTTACAATGAGGCCTTGGAATAGGGTTATTGATCCTGCTGTTGACCATCTTGCCATACAAGGGAATGCCAGTGACCATTCAGAACTTCAGGTAACCCTAACCTTTATCATTCTACAATCATTTGGAATGAGTCTGATCTGATAGGGTTTTCGCATCTCGACTGGTGCTGACTGATAACTTGTTTTGTAGATGTATGCTTCTCAATATTTTCCTCAAATCACGGAGCTTCTGCATAAACTGCCTCGTGTCATCCTCTTAATGTTAAAGACCAATGATTGCTTGCGTGCTGTAAACAATGCTTTGGTACCTGTTTTACTCAACCTATAATTGTTGTTATCATTTACCGTATCTGAATCTGAAACAATGTGTAAATGAGGTTTGGGTATTATATATTGACAGATACAAAGACCATCTGTGGAGTCTTTCATAATCATTGGAAGGGTTTCTTCAGAGGCACTAATTGAGGAGAAGCTATCACATGCCAATTCCCTCTTTACTTTCCTACGTGTCTACTTTGAGCAGATTTCATTAGAAGCGCGGTTTCTCATGATGCAGGTTGGACTGTGGATACTACAACTCCGTACAGCTTTTAATCTGTACTAAAGAATCATTAGCATTTATATCCAAGAGCGAGTTAAAATCTCACCAAAAGAAATTATTTGGTGTTAAAAATCCTATCTTACTTTTTAAATCCATTTTACTGTATTCTTTGGGTTTGAGCCCCCTTGTTTCTAACCCACCCATACTAGTTTGAGGAATTCAATAAGTAACTAACTACATGGACACCAATCCACACATTTTTTTATTTCTCTGGACAGAGTATTTGTATTGAGATGTCAAATGAGACTTCAGTTGCGGTCTATGCTTATATTTCAAGAGAATTGTAACATGTATACTACTGAGGTGAATTTATGAAAGTAATAGCATGTTTCTGGTAACATCTTGCTTGTTAGGATTGAAAGACTTGTTGAACTTATGCCTTGTGTTTATTGATAGAATAAGACCCTAGACATGGACTGAAGGGTGAAGTGAGGTAGGCCGAAAGTATGAATAGTGTTTGAAAATTACAAGCAAATTCTTAGCAGGTGTGATTGTATTCCAGTCAAAAGAAATACTGTATTTCCTTCTTTTTTACCTTCATCACTTCTCTTCACCGTATTTGCTTCTTCCTCTTCTTTGAATAACATTTATAAAAAATTTGTAAAGAAGAGAGTGACGCTTTACTTCTGTATGAATTGTTGTTTTCTGGGTTCTTTTTATAAATTTATTTATTTATTATTATTTTTATATTTTTATATAACAGCTAGACTAACTGAAAATGACAATGAAACAACTTATTGCTTTAGGCTTATGTACCCTTTAACTGCTGTTCAAAAAACCAAGTGCCTGTGGTTTGTGTTGAATCGTTTCCTGAGGTATAACAAACCAACAAATAGTATACTTATCTTCATTGTATATACGAATGAATAGTGGTGGCTCGCAACAGTTTCAGTACTTCACTATAGAGATATGTAGTTCTACATGATCAACAGTGACACTTAAAAACTTTCTGTCACTAACCTTGATCACTCACTAACCTTGATCACTCAGTAACCTTGATCACTCAGTTCACTAACATTCAAGCTTCTAAAATGTTTACTCACCAACGATTATTGATTTGGCATCGTTATTGACCCCATCAGAGTTTTATGTGTTTTCCTGCATTTTCAAATGCCGCAGGTACTTATCAACCTCCTAAACTACTCAAAGAAAAATAATAAAAAACCACTTTATAAATCAGATGCAATTTCAGAGTTGTATGTGTTTTCCTGCATTTTCAAATGCTGCAGATGCTTGTCATCAAATCAAATAAAGTGGTTCAACGTCAATTGCAGATGCTGAATAGCATATGTTTCAGACCGGAGGAAACAATGAAAGACATGTATATCAGAGAAAATGAATCTTTTTCTTTAAAATTCACGTTTCACAGTTTTCATAAGTTTACCAAATTAATAAAAAATCAGGTACGGCTAGTCGTTATTGTATTGAGTTCTACAGGCTCAGAAGTTGCAGCCACTCTTTCTCCATCATTTCCTCTTTCAACTTCATTATCACTAACTTCCATCTTGACAGTCTCCTTTGATGCATCATATGAAGCATGCAATCCCACAAGAATGTAGTATGTGAGCAACACAGCAGTCCACCCCATGAACCTCAAGAAAGATGCACCATCAATTGACCCCATCATGAACAAGTTCAATGCGATGCTGACCGACGGAAGCCATGGAACAAATGGCGCCCCCCAGAGCTTTGGTGTCCTCGCTTGCTTCACCTTCATTCGGATACCCAATGTGGCTGAAAACCAGATGCCGGCAACAAACAGATACACCAACCAACTATTTACTCCCCATGCCCAGAGTAAAGCCATCCCAGTAGCTGAACAAACGATCAACACCAAGAAGACGATCAGCTTGTTTCTATCTTGATCTGATGTCACCCCTGTTGAGTAGTATCGTCTCACTAATAGCCCGATCGCCACTAGGGAGAAAATGAAAAGTGTTGATATGGAAAGAAGACTTGCTAGGACATCAAGGCTAGTGAAAAATGCGACTAGACAGTTTGTAGCTGTCATGATGATGGCTGCATTCACCGGAGTCCCGAGCTTTTTGTGAACCACAGCAAGAATGGGCGGCGCCATGTGAGTTCGAGCAATGTGAGTGAAGTATCTTGATTCAGCTATGATGGTAGCCAGCAGAACTGTGGTCATTCCCTTTAATGCACCTAAACCAACTAGTAACTTTGCCCAGTTCATTCCCACAGCTTCAAATGCAATTGTGAAGGGTGCATCAACATCAATTTGGTTGTAAGGCTGCATCAGGCACACAACCGCAGCGAGAAGTGAGTAAGTGATGATGACAATCAACATAGATCCGACTAAGCCTCGGGGTATGTCTCTCCCTGGTTTCTTGGTTTCTTCTCCTAAAGTTGCCACTCCATCAAACCCAACATACGCGAAGAAAATGACAGATGAAGCCTTCAAAATACCCCGAAAACCGAAAGGTGCAAAAGGGTCAAAGTTGGCAGGATTAGCCTTTGTTAATCCTGCTATGATTATGAAAAGCAGGACAGCAATGTGGATAATGGTTGCAACAGAATTGAACCTTGATGACCCTTTCATGCTGAAAGATGCAATGATACAAATGATTACAGATACCACGACCGCCATTGGGTCCCAGTACTCGAAGCCCTTTCCCATTGATGGGATGCTAATACGGAACTCATTGGGCTTATGGTTACACAAGGTTGCAAAATATGACGTCCATGAACGTGACACGCTAGCTCCGGCTACAACATACTCAAATAAGATGTTTCCAGCTGCAATGAAAGCTACAAAGTCGCCAAGCTCGACTCTCAGGTAGGCGAATGAGCCTCCGGCCACTGGAAGTTCAACTGCAAATTCAGTATAGCAGAAGACAGAAAGTAGTGCAGCACAACCTGAGATCAGGTAGGATATGAGGACCCCTGGACCGGCTAAATCATGAGCAGCTTCTCCGGTTAGGACAAAGACTCCAGCACCCATGACAGCTCCAACGCCGAACCAGATGAGGTCGAACCAGTTGAGGTTCCGCTTCATCTGGTTCTGGCTTCGAGCACGCATTCCATGGATCTCAGACTCATCGGATGAGCGCGCAAGGAGGCGTTCTTTTAGACGCGCTCTAGTTTCCATTAAGGCTTTTCCATAGCTGGACCAGCTCTGGAATGATTCTTCTGGAAAAAAATCTGATTTTGTGCACGAACAGGAGTTTTTCATTGGATCACTGTCCACAGTGCTGTCTTGTTCACCAGTAATGTTGTCGTTGTTGTTAACATTGCCATCTCCATCACCTTCACGACTGGTATTGTTATTGCTATTGCTATTATTGTTGCTATTGTTATCTCCATTGCCACTTCCATTGTTATTGTCATTTCTATTGGCACCACTTTCATTACCATTGCTGCTAGTAGCACTGCTATTGTCATTTTCATTACCGTTGCTGTTGGTGGTGTCAGTATTGTTTTCATTGTTGCTGCCATTGTCATTGCGATTTTCGTCATTTCCAATGACACTGGGAGGATCCATTAAATTGATGTCCTGAAAAAGATTCAAAATCCCAAAATGGAAAGCACAAATATGAGACCCCTTTCACACTCTTTTTACCAAAGTTAAAAACTTTAAGGAAAACAAATCTAACCTCTTTCACTTAACGCTAGCCAAATCAAAACACAGTTAATTATGAGATCGCTATCGGTAGCTATATACAGTCAGTCTACACAAGATCTGTAGAAAAACAAATTGTTACAGTAATTAAAAAGGCATGATATATAGAAATAGTTAGCAAATCAAATGTACATATATACCTGTTGATGGTTGTATTGAAGAAAATGATTGTTCATCAGTAGTGAGAATGAAAAACATGATGCACATGAGTAGGATTTATACATGGAGATCAGTGTGGGTGCGACGGCATACAAGTAGGGTGATTAGAGAATTAAGGGCTTTCTAATTATAGCATGCGACCAAGTGCATGCTTCAATATCAATCTTTATGTTGGTTTATAGTTTCTTTTTTTATTTTATCATTTTACTAGAGTATTTGAAAATGTGCTTCATGTTTTTCATTCTTTTCAGATTTACATACATACAATAATCATTATGGGTTCATTTTAATGTTTTTGTAAAGTCTTCTAGCAAGTTTATCCTTGATATTTTATCTCTACATATATAAAATGAACAAACTTCAAATTCATTTAACGTATTTTGTTTTTGAAACTTTCTTCAACCTTTTTATTTTATGAAAATAGCACATTTCCTTGATTTTCTAAACTATTGACTTAGTTTTTTTTAACGGCAAACGAATCTTACTCATATATTACATCAAATTAAACCATTGTTTGAGTTTAAACCCAAGACATCCCCTCTAAGAGGCAAAGCCTTAACTTAGTATAGTGTTTATATTTTATGTGACATCTAAATTTTTTTTTTTTGTAAAATTACTTATTACTTCATCTGGTTTATCTGGTTTTTGAGTCTGGTTCCACTGCTTCAAGAGGTGAATCGGTGAAACTATCAGTTAGATTTTCAATCCGGATATGAAAACATTGTTTTAAACGTTCATACATGACTATTGAGCAAGTTGTTTCAAAGGCAAGTAATATGGAGCAAAGTTGTGCAAAAGATATGTAACAACCCGAGTGTTTGGGTCATATGAACTTCGCATTTCATATATTGTCAAACGAGTAAGTAATGAGTAAATTGTCTATTTAAAGTTTGAAGTTTTTAAATGAAATTTTATGTTATAAGAGACCGTTTGAATATAATAATAATATATTATATTCGAACCTGCTCCGTTTTTACGAAACTTAGGTTGTCTCGTAGAGAAAAATAAGCTCGTCACAACGACATATTTAAAATTTTGTAATACGCTATATATTAAAAGTTATAAGAGAAAAACGAGTTAAGCAGCTGAATTAATTATAATAATATAATAATATATAATAAAATAATAATATATGATTGAAAGGAGATTTGACAATTGCTTCGGTCCCACATCGAAGAAGAAGTAAAACTCCGTCCCACGCCTCTCAAACCCTTTTAACTTTTTTCAACTCCTTTATAAATAGAAGGCTTAAGGTTAAATTTAGAACATAAGTTTTTTTGGGAACAATTGAATATAAAGAGAATTCCGAGTTCTTAATACACCGTTAGGTGTTGCTAGTAGTCGTTTTGGTACTTGAGTAGAAGCGCGACTAGGAGCGCGAGTAGAGGAGACTCTACATCAAATTACCGTAGATAGTTTTCAGGTACGCCCTTGTTTAAGTTTATGTTTAATTATTATTACAGTCGTTATTATTATTATTATCATTATAAGTATTAGTATTAATATAGTTATTATTAATATTATTATTATCTTCTTTATAGTTATTATTATTATTATAGTTGTTATTTTTATTGTTATAGTTAGTATTATTATTATTTGTTATTTTAGTGTTATAGTTGTTATTATTATTATTATTAGACTTTAAGGTTATCATTAGATTTTAAGGTTATCATTAGAGTTTAAGGTTATCATTAGGGAAGGTATTGGGTAACCCCGAGGGTTGGCTCGGGTATGATGGAAACGCCTGAGTTATGCCAACTAGTAAAGGTTGTACCAAAGGGTTGGCATAGGATAAAAGAAAGTGCCCAAATAAAACCTACAAATAGGAAAAGATAACGAATCATCCCTAAAATTATTACTAGCTAGAATATAGCTTAAATAATGTTATTTTGCCTATAGGGTAATACCTGATAGCAGTGAACCCGAGCAGACGATATCACTGACATGATTGATTGAGGTGAGTTCCTCTGAACTTTTTCTAAAACGGGATGTGATGTTCTGATAACTGGTAATAATTAAAGAATTGACTATCAATAAAATCTGTGATATGTGGTAATGCTTGATAGGATGCTTGAGGGCTGCTTGTATGATTCTGCTTTAGCCAGTGGAGTTTGTATACATAGCCTGGTTATGTGAATTTATACTGTGTTTACTCTGTTCCTATCTGTTTGCCATGGCTGTATATGCTTAATGCAATAGTCAATAATAACATGTTTTGAATTTTGAAAAATGTCATGTTTATGAACTCACAAGCTTTATGCTGCTTTATGCTGAGTCCCAAATGTTTTTTATTTTTATGGACACACATCCTAGGTGCCAAGTGATTATATGGATTGAAGATTACGAGCTAGTTTATGAGAAAATAAAGTTCTAAAATGTTGTTGAAGATTTGGATCTCTAGTATAGTTAAACTGATGTAATGGTATTATCTATTATAACAGATGTATTGTACGCTTTTGATGTATAATTAAAGATAGACTTCCGCTGTGTACTCTAAAATTCCTATGTGTTCTGTATACCCGATGCGTAACGCTCCCGGGGTATGCCCTAGGAGGCGGGTGTTACAAGATAGAAGTGAATGATCTGTATTTTCAACACTAGAACAAAACATTCTGTTAGTGGGTTCAGATTTTAGAGTATTTGTAAAAGGACTTGAAATGGACACATGATCGTCAACTCATAACATGAAGTCGTCATTTTCTTTGCTAGGTTGGAGCAACATAGATTTTAGAATTGTTAAGGTCTGTTCATACTTCTAACTCAATACTCCACAATTTAACTCGGTAGAAACAAAACGTAAGATGTTTGTAACTTAAAAGAAGCCACTTGACGACGTTCGTGTTTTCAAAATTTAACGCACATAGTTTTCATAAATAAACATCTTAGCACAAGATGATAAACATATAACCTCACTAGTTGAAGAAACACATGAAGCATGCAGTTGGAACCAATCACTAACCGTTTTTAATCTACAAACAATCACAATGCATTAAAACAGACCATGAGAAGATCTCCATTCTATCCAAGAAGCCGAGTATTCAAATACTGAAATATGTAGGTATAAATGGTTAGAATAGATTAAAAACTATTATAAAAGAGATGAAATAGATAAGTAGTTATTAAATGATATCCATATTGTTCTAGACACGTGAATAACATTGTAATCTTTTGATGATGTGTGACCTTTCCTCCTCCAAATGTTAACATCAATCATCATAAATCAACAAAGAAAACAACACCACTTTTCCCACCAAAAAAGAAACACACCAAATTAAATTCATAGATAAGAAAAATATACCAATTAATCAAATTGCTACAACCTATCCAATTCAAAGAGAGAAATGAATTATTAACTATACTTTAAAAACCAAATTCAACATAGTACATGCACATAATACATATTAATATGCAATGATAAATTGGTAATTTGTTTAAATTTTTAGGGTACTTCTAATTAAAGTTTCAATTATTACTTTTTCTACCCTACACATTTAGCTATATTACATTTTATACTCTATATTTATATATTTGTTTTTAGCACATTCATTTTTTTTCTTTAATAACTTTAAAAGTTAGTATTTTATTAAATTCTGTATATATCATTGCAATATATTTATTTTATTTATGTTTCGGTCTAAATTCCATTTATAATAAAAACGTACAAGCTGTCAAAACTTATTAAAATTTTTGATTTTTTAGTTCATTTTATTTTTCTTCCTACAACTCTAAAAATATGATGTTTTATATCCCAATTTGCATGTGCTCATCTTTTGATGATTTTTTCCCGTTGTGACGTGTCTTTTATCAACGTTTTGACATAATTGTTTTACGTTGTTTTACGTAAAGTTAAAATTTATTCGACGATCTTGCTGCAATGGACAAGTTCATGATGATTTTGTTCTTTTATATAAAGTTATGTATATTATTAACACCTCCTTCACGAGTGAGTTCTTGACTATGTTTCGACATTCCTTTTTATCATCTTACGCCCCGCCGTAACAGGGTATTTAGCCTATTTTATATAAAGTTACGGATGTTATTGACATCTCCTTGAATGTGTAATTTCGAGGTAATGTCACAACGTTATTTTTTTCATGGCTTTATGCCCCGCCGCAACGCGGGATCTAAATACTGGTTTACTTCATATGTGATCACATGGCAGGCAAAACAGTCAAAAAGGGGCTATTAAAACAAGGCAGCATTGATCCATACACCACCGGTTGGGTATTTTACACCACCTT
The DNA here is from genome assembly GCA_024085815.1 of Flaveria linearis. NCBI lineage: Eukaryota > Viridiplantae > Streptophyta > Magnoliopsida > Asterales > Asteraceae > Flaveria > Flaveria linearis. The sequence continues at coordinate 113,548 of JABSNV010000468.1, read as the reverse complement.
GACAAACGACCGTTTGTCAAGGAGTAAACGGGCGTTTAGGAAGTATCAAACGGTCGTATGCATGGATATAAACGGTAGTTTGCAGATCTGCAAACGGTCGTTTACAAAATAGTAAACGGTCGTTTACTATATCATAAACGGTCGTTTGTGTTTTTCTAATATTATTATTTTAAATTTAAGAATAAATATAAGTATTAAGTTTTCTATTAATTATGTTAATTTTTATTAATTATATTAAATTTTATATTATATGATTTTTTTACTAAACGAATAATTTATATATAAGTTTAAAATATTTGAACCTTATAAAAGAACAGTTACAAGTGATACTAATCTAATCTATATTGAAACGAGTAACAGTTTTATTTCGAAGTATATATTGACTATATCTTTGAAGTCTCTCCCGTACTTTCTTTCCCACGCAGCCGCATTATTACTTTTGTGAAAATTCCATAACGGCGTTATGAAAGGCAATGGATATTCACCCTCCAAACGCACAGAGACGTAGTGGCAACCATACACATGTGCAATAGTAATGAATTGGTGGTACATGAGTTCATCCGGACCTGTCCATAACGGAAAATAAGTTGCACTTTCAGTGGGAGATAAGCATTGAAGAATCACATTAAATCTGTTGGCGATCAATAATCCTGTGTATGGCATTATCATCCAATGTTGATGAGGAGCTGGACCCGGTTGTAGCCATGATAAACTACGTTCTGTCTCATCATATGAGCTGGAGAAAAGATTTCTGTACAAATTAGAATTGTTATGTAACTCGTTTAAAAGCTCATACCTCATGTTCAGCCAATATTCTTCACCGTATCCTAAGGAGAAGGAAACTGCACGAAACCCACAGTTACCATCACTGCTTACGTTCTCTATATGTGTTATATACGGATGGAAAAGTGTTGGAATCTGTATTAGTAAAGGATGATGATATAGAGAAGATTGAGTTGTGTTATCTACGTTTGAAGTATGTTTTGGGAGGCTCAACCCCATAAAATCATAACTAACAAAATCATCTGTCGTGTAGGTATGATCTCGAGCAGGTTCAGCAGGTGAAGGGTTTGATTTGTTTTGTTTTTGAGATTTGAGTGTTGGCCTTCCACGAGTATTTTTTGCACCGTAGGCTCGTTAAGATTTATGCTGATAGGATTCGTTATGCTTTTTATCCTTTCTAACCAATTCCTTTTCACTGTTGGATTTTTTTGTTTCTTGTAAGCTTCTTTGAACCTCTCAACTTCGTCATCACATTGAATATCTTCTTCGTCTTCGTTTAACGATACCGGTGAAAAGTCAAGCCTCCTCCAAAATATATCTATCGAATGTAGTGGAATAGGTTTGCCTGCTTTTAAATACTGTGCGATTTCACAAGCACATGGTAAACCGCAACTAGTACGAATATGGCAGCCACAGGTTTGTGATTGGTTTTGAATTTCATTAACTCGCGTCAGCTCTCCAAGTAATATATCCAGAGCTTCATGAGAAACGTTTGATAACAAAGAAGCAAATAAATTATGTTTATGTTGATGTTTTATTTTTATCCGACTTTCCTCGAAACTTGCCTTTATTTGTGTCTCCTGTAAACGTACTATGTTATTTAAAATTGTTATAAATTTATCTAAATTTGACTTGTCAGAATTCAAATATTTTTTTAACAGAGCATGTTGGCTTTCTACTATGTTTGTTGTTCATTATAATCTTCTGGAAATTGTGTAAGACCTTCCAAAAAATCAGATTGATGGGTCTCTTGAACTGTATATAAACCCATCAAAACACCAAAATCGGCCACTGAATAATTACGTGGCACCCCCCGAGAACAAAACTGATAGCATCGGTATCACTGTTAAAAAAATATAACTTCAATTAAATGTAAACATGAAATTATATATAATCCAATTAAATTTGTATACCTGTAGTTATGATTGTTCGAATCGAAATTAAAAGTGGAGAAAAACTCCAAACAAAGCTCCTTATATTGTGGACCACTAATTGCAAAAAATCTTCTCCACGGCTCGTTCATCATGTCACGAGCACGAGTAAATTCCCCCACGTCCCGTAACAAACTCCAAGATATCGAACGTGAAGCCTCAAATTCTTTATCTAAAAGTTTCTGAAGTCTTTTATATTCATCTGACCCTCGTCGAAACTGGAGCCAAGGATGATTAGAAACACGAACCGACGCTGTGTCTTGACGTGAACTTGAAGCCATTACCTACAATAATTAAAATTAGTAACACAATAAAATATATATTAAACTAGTTTATTAGAATAATACTAATAAACAAACCTTTATAATAAATAATGAGAAAGATGAGGAAGATGATGAAGATGAAGAAGATGATTGAAGGAATGGATAGAGAGGAGAGGTATGAAGGTGTATAAATGATTGAACGGTCGTTTGAGTGGATGGGGAAATGGGCATCTTAAATCGACCAAAAGTTAAACGACCGTTTGAGAAAAAGTAAACGACCGTTTGAAGATTCCTAAACGACTGTTTACAGATTATTAAACGACCGTTTGCAGCAAAACATACGACCGTTTTCAGCATCATATACGACCGTTTGCAGCTTTCTAAACGGCCGTTTACAGCTTTCTAAACGGCCGTTTACAGCCTGCTAAACGACCGTTTACTCAGGGGCGGAGGATTGTTGGGGCCGGGGGGGGGGGGGGGGCCGCCGCCCCCCCTCCTTTTTTCGTCGGTAGTGTTAAATTGTAGTCCGTTAGTGTAAATTTTGGGTACGGTAGTGTAAATTTTATACAAATATCGAGTTCGCCCCCCCTAAAAAAAATTAATTTCGTCCCGTCCCCCCTACGGGGATGTTCAAGCTCCGCCACTGCGTTTACTACGATCCATCAAATCACTGGTGTATGAAACACAACACCCTAAAACAATTATTATTACTGAGGTTGGTTACAGAGAGGGTCCATGAATTTGCAAATTGACTCCACTTGAGTACCAACGTTTATTTTGTCTCCATTTGAGTACCAAATTTTAAAAAAGTTGTCTGTTTGAGTACCAAATTTTAAAAAAGTTGTCTGTTTCAGTCCTTTTGACTAACGGTGTTAACATTTTCTGTTAAATTTTTTTAAAAAAGACCAAAATACCCCTAAGGGCTATAAATATATCACCGTCTCCACCACACACCACATACCACCACCACACACCACCGCCACCACACACCTCCGCCACCACACACCACCGCCACCACACACCACCGCCACCACACACCACCGCCGACACACTCCGATCAGGAAGGTCCAAATCCTGAACAAAAATGGATCCAAAGCCTCCCCTCCGAAGCCTCAATCATGAACCAATTCTGTCAATAATGCCGCACCACCACACCCGTACCGTCGCCGGAAACCGCCATTGCCACCGCCGTTCCTCCGCCTGCCACCGCCACCCCAGTGAACCAGTAACAGGGTTCTGTGCATTGTGCCTACGAGATCGTCTCGCGGGTTTAGATGATTCTTCTTCTTCCGGTCAAATTGAAGTTGAGAAAGCTGTTGTATGTAGCCGACAGAGCAGAGGCCACAGCGGCGCTACTTCGTCGGCGAGGGAGTTGCACCGGAGCTAGTCTGTTGCTGCCGAAAAATGTGAGGGGTTGAACGATTTGGCAACCGATTCGAGGAGAAAGTCGTGTGATGTTAGGGCTCGTAGTACTCTCTCCGATCTGTTCGTCGTTGAATCGATGAATTTAGGGTTTTCGAACGTCGCAGAGCTGGTGCTGGAGACGAAGGAAGAAGAAGAAGAAGAAGACGATGATGACAATGGTGCCAATGCAGATGATGATGAAATTAGGGTTTCAGATGATGTAATTATGCGAAATGAAGTTGATGACGATGATGATGGTGAAATTGAAGAAGGGGATCTGAAATTAGGGTGCCAATGCAGAAGGAGAAGAAGTTAGGTAGATCCATCAATGGCGGAATTGACAATAATGCTGGAAATGCAGCGATGGCGGTGGTGTGTGGTGGTGTGTGGGTGTGGTGGCGGTGTGTGTCGGCGGTGGTGTGTGGCGGTGTGTGGCGATGGCGGTGGTGTGTAGTGGTGGTGGTGTGTGGTGGCGGTGGTGTGTGGTGGTGGTGGTGGTATGTGGTGTGTGGTGGAGATGGTGATATTTTTATAGCCCTTAGGGGTATTTTGGTCTTTTTACAAAAATCTAACAGAAAATGTTAACACCGTTAGAAATTTGGACTGAAACAGAGAACTTTTTCAATCTTTGGTACTCAAAGGGAGACAAAATAAACGTTGGTACTCAAGTGGAGTCAATTTGCAAAACACAGGGACCAAAACCGAGATTTACTCAAACAATTATTATTACTGAGGTTGGTTACAGAGAGGGTCCATGAATTAATGCCATATTATGTCTCGATCTCACATTTTAGAACCTACGGTTACGATTTTGATCTTAGGGTAGATGGAATGAACGGTTTAAAAGGTCTATAAGGTCATGTGAAAAGTCTATTTTACTTTTATTTCATAAACATTAAAATATATATTTTAAATAACAAATTTATCTAACTGATATTTTCTAAACTATATCTTAAATATGTTGCACTTGTCCAGAATAAAATCTGAGACATTCTTATAAATGATGCTTCTAGAGATTTTTCCTCTGCATGAAACAAAACTCCATATCTCCTTCGGTAACCTCCTTCCTCGTGTCTTTAGAATCATCTTTTTCATTGACTCATCAATCACATATCGAAGAACACTAGTAGCTAGGGATGTAACACGTCGAGCCACCTGAGCTCGACATGCTAGAAATTCGGATCAAGCTAAGCACAAAAATGCTTCAAACTCATGGCGTTCTATTAACAAAATGAGCCCGAGCTTCACATGTCCGAGTCCAAGCTCAAGCTCACGAGCTCTTTTTACTCTTTTTTTTCTTTTCTTTTGAACGGATTTAATCTAGTTATACTCCAATTTAACTTAAAGCCACAGTACGTCTCATGTGAAGCATGAACTGAACATCACTAAAGGTGACATACGTACATATGTACCATTAAACCACTCCAGTAATTCTAACCGAAGGTTTATGATAGAAGTTGATGTGCCTTCTAGCATTTCACTTTTTGTTTTTGTCTCTTTCAAATGATTTGACATTAATTCGATTTATCATTAACATACCTAAATCTATTTCTATCTAAATCCATCGCACTACTAAATTTACACGTAATTTTAATAGGGTGATTTTTAAGAACTCCTTATTCACGATATAAAACAAATTACTCGATTATTAATTTATTACATTTAAGGAGTTGTACTGTTGTCAGATGTGCGATAAAAACACACTAAGGTATCATGTAAACCGCGTACAGAAACAAAAGAAGAAGAAGAAGTAATTGAAAATGGAGGACAATTATCATTACTACAAGATGATCGTCTTCAACCGCAAGTTCAAGATCACCGAACGGAGGCCGCCGGCGGACGTCATCGACGCCTTCAATTCGTGCACAAACAGTGAGCCGCAGATGTCGCCGGATCAATTCCGACGGTTTTTGATCCAGTTTCAGGGAGAAGATGATGTTACAATCGATGATTCAATTCGTATAATGGAGCTAGTGTTGCACCGCTTCCGACCTAACTTTACTCAGTGCTCTTTTACTGTCGATGATTTTTTCAAATTCCTCTTCCTCGACGATCTCAACGGACCCATATCATCTCAGGTTTGTGAATGATCTATCCACAGTTTATGAATTTTGATCTCCATTTGTATCGCTTGTTACTGTCGTTATCAATTATGAGTTGAGAATCAGCCCATTTGAAACGATACTTATAGTAGAGCTGCATCAGTTAAACTATGATTGAATTATCTTTATAGACTTATGGTTATCGATTTGTCTAGATTTTAGGGTTTTTTTAGGCTTTGGTAGAAGATGGTTCTTTGTTCTAAATATTGGTAGGGCTTTGGTAAACATGAATTTCAAAAAAGGAAATGATTAATCTTGATTTTGTAATTTTCTGTAAAAGTTATGCAAGAGTGCATTGATTATGCTTCCTAAAAAGTTCAATTTTATTTCCCCTGTTACATTGCATTTTGCTAAGTTACAGTTATTTGTGATATATCAAATCAAGCCCAACTCCTCCAAGGACTGAAAATGATAGATTCTGTTACTATCATTTCACAAATCGTGCGTACTTTATGAATAAATGTCATTTTTGATCATTTTATCTATTAATATCTTTGATTATTTGAATAGTCAAAAACGGAAACATCTAACTGTCCGATACTCTGATTGTTACAACTCCAAACACAAGCACATCGAAATACTATTCTTCTGCAACTACTTGTTTGGTTTTGACATCAGATTGTATAATATTACATTCTTTCATAGCATACGTCCAAACCCTCTCTTTACATGTATATTTTCAGGTACACCATGATATGACTGCGCCGTTGCAACATTATTTCATATATACTGGCCACAACTCATACCTCACGGGAAATCAGTTCAATAGTGATTGTAGTGAAGTACCAATCATAAAAGCTCTTCATAAAGGTGTGAGGGTGATCGAGCTAGATTTATGGCCAAATAGTGCAAAAGACGGAGTACATGTTCTTCATGGGTGGTATGTCATTGACCAGTTTCTTTATCTTGCATAAATGAGTTTATAAGTTTGATTTGGTGATCAAAATTTTAATATAAATAGGACTATGACAACTCCAGTAAGGCTTAGCAAATGTTTGAAGTCCATTAAAGAGCATGCTTTTGTGAACTCTCCTTATCCAGTAATCATCACTTTAGAAGATCATCTTACACCAAATCTTCGAGATAAAGTTGCAGAGGTTGGCTTTTAAACTTCTTATTTCTTTGTTGTTCTAAATACAATTAATATTTACAGACTGTTATGGCTTTCTTAGATGGCCACAGAAATATTTGGAGATATGCTTTACTGCTCAAAAACAGGAGATGATGAATTCCCTTCACCTGAAGAATTAAAGCATCATATCATTCTTTCAACAAAACCACCGAAAGAAGACCTCGAAGCTAAGCTTGATGAAGAGTTATCTGTTGAGGAAGAGACACCATGTGGCTGTAAAAATGGAAATCCAAGTGATGAAAAGGTTAGCTAATTAACATGTTAAAGTGCATTTTACTGCTTGATTAAAGAGATTTGTTTAATTTGGGTTCTTTATCAGATTAATAGTAATCAAGACGATAAGATGTCCAATTTAAATCAAAATTTGTCCCAAGTTCTTCGCATCGACTTTGAAGATGGAGATGCTGGAAATGAAAAACCTGGACAGAAAACACCTCCTAAGTATATAGAAATCATTGGAATTCATGCTGCTAAAGCAAAGAAGGAATTAAAGAAGGCATTAGAGGTTGGGCCGGGGAAAGGTAAACGTCTTAGTTTGAGTGAACAAACTCTTGAAAAAGCTGCAGAAGATTATGGAACTGATTTAGTCAGGTAATAACCTCTGAAGTTTTGTTTCTTTATACACCTAGTGGATGATAATATTACTTAACACGTATGTTTCCTTTAGGTTTACTCAAAAGAATTTTGTTAGAGTGTTCCCAAAGGGTAGTAGGCTTACCTCATCAAATTTCAAACCGCTCCTTGCATGGATGCATGGTGCTCAAATGGTTGCGTCTAATATGCAGGTGACTTCTGAACTTTGAAGTGGAAATCATTTAGAATATAATTCTAGTGGGTAAATGGACGAGTTGGGTAACAGGCTGGGTCAAGTCGTGCCAATCTACCACAACTTTTGTCCCTTTTTTGTGCTTGGAAATAATAGATGTTTTAAGTATCATTGCAAAAACCATAATAAGATAATTTCTTCTGTAGTAAATGATAGAAACAGAATTAACTAACAAACTGCAAATGGAATTTTATTGAAAGTGATACTCTAATACACACTCTAATCACCTATTTATAGAGTTAGAAGAACTAACTATTTACACATTAGTACCCTCTACTTTCTAGTCTTTTACACATTCATACTAAACATACAAACACAAAAGTAATACAAAGAATTACAATCTAACAATCACCCCCTTAATTCTTGTATAGTCCCAACACCAAGCAGTCTCTTCATCTCTACAAACTTCAGTCTAGGAAGAGCCTTAGTAAGTATATCTGCTCTCTGCTCATGACCAGCAATATGCTTCACATTCACAAGGCCTTTTTCCACACAACTACGAATGTAGTGATACCTAACATCAATATGTTTAGACCTTCCATGAAAAACTGGATTCTTCATGAGCTGAATTGCAGATTTGTTATCCACATTAAGTAGAATAGGACCTATATTAGAATTAAGTAGAGTTTCCAAAACACCCTTCAACCACACTGCTTGTTGAGCAGCAGCTGTGACAGCAATAAATTCTGCTTCACAAGAAGATAAAGCCGCTATTTCTTGTTTCTGACTAACCCAGCTAATTGGCCCATCACCATAATAGAACACTACTCCTGTAGTGCTTTTACCATCTGCTTTTGTAGGTGCATGTGAACTATCACTATAACCTACCAATTCAGCAGCTCCACTTCTCATGTACCAGATCCCTTGACCACTGTTCCCTTCACATACCTCAAAATGTGTTTCACAGCTTGCCAATGAACTGTTCTTGGTGATTCCATGAACCTACTAACTATACCAACAGAATAGTTCAAGTCTGGCCTTGTTTGAGTCAAGTATCTCAAACAACCAATCATCCTTCTATACTTAGTAGCATCAACAGACTCATACTCCTCATCTTTACCCAGTTTCAACCCCGGATCCATAGGTACCTTAGTAGCATTACAATCCTACATCTTCACTTCCTCCAATATTTTCTTAGCATATCCTGCTTGACTTAAGAAAATACCCTCTTTCAACTGCTGCACTTCTATTCCCAAATAGTAATTCAACAGTCCAAGATCAGTCATTTCAAAGTTAGATTGCATCATCACCTTGAAATCTTTGATCATTTCCAAACTAGACCCAGAAACTATCATATCATCCACATAGACCCCTATGATTACAGATCCTTTAGATGATGTCTTCTTATACACTGCATGTTCTTGTAAACACCTCTCAAATCCGGATTCAACAAGAGTATGGTGCAATTTCTCATTCCAAGCTCTCGGGGCTTGCTTAAGCCCATAAAGAGCTTTAACCAACTTGTATACCAGTCCTTCCTTACCAGCTTTCACAAAGCCTTCAGGTTGAACTACATATACATCTTCCCTCAATTCACCATTCAAAAATGTTGTTTTCACATCCAAATGATGAACTTCCCATGAACTAACAGCAGCCACAGCCAAGATAAGCCTCACAGTTTCCAATCTAGCAACAGGAGCAAAGACCTCCTCATAATCAATTCCATATTTTTGAACATACCCCTTGACTACCAACCTTGCTTTATGTCTTACCACCTTCCCTTGAGCATCTTTCTTTAACTTGAATAGCCATTTTAATCCAATTGGCTTTACCCCAATTGGACATTGAACAAGTTTCCATGTGCCATTCCTTTCTATACTGTCTAGTTCATCTCTCATAGCCCTCTTCCATTCTGTCTTATCTTTTGCCTGATCATAAGTGGTGGGTTCCTCTACTAGTAGCAATTCAGACTCATCTAAGACAGGTGGATTAAAAGGGATTTGCTCAAGGATTTCAGTCCTGCTAAACACATCATTCAGGCTAGTAAAACCCTTTGGTGGAGTGTCATCATAGTTATCTCTTGGCATCTCACCAACATCATCATGCTGCCCACTGTTTCCACCACCTGAGTCTTCCAATCCATCTTCTAGATTAACCTGATTAGGCACACCTCCCACATGGTCAACAGCTGGCCCATAACTATCTGGGTGAATTGTTTGTCCACTGGAGGTGGGTTCACCTTGATCAGTGGTGTTCATAGCCATGCCAAATCTAGCATAACTCTGACTAGCACTCCTTTCTTGATCAGAATCATCCCATTCCCAAGGTTTTTCCTCTTTGAACTTGACATCCCTACTAACAACAATCTTGCCCTTAGCAGGGTTATACATCCTGTATGCTTTGGTCATGGGTTCAATTCCCAAATGCACCATAGGTATGCTTCTATCATCTAGTTTAGTAACTTGATGACTAGGGACTTTCACATGAGCCTTACAGCCAAAAACTCTAAGGTGTTTTACCTTGGGTTTTCTCTGAAACAATCTTTCATATGGGGTTACATTCTCCAAGGCTTTTGTAGGGCATCTGTTCAATAAGAACACTGCATGCCTCACTGCCTCAGCCCAAAACTCTAGGGGAACTTTCATGGCTTTTAACATAGACCTGGTCATGCCCATAACTGTTTGATTTCTTCTTTCCACTACACCATTTTGCTGTGGGGAATAGGGGGCTGTTAGATACCTCTTTATACCCTCCAAACTACACAATTGTTCAAAGGTTTTTGAGGTGAATTCCCCTCCCCTATCAGTTCTCAAAGCCTTTAGGCTATATGATGTTTCTAAACTGATCTGGGTTTGGAACTCTCTAAAGGCTGTGGGGGCTTGATCCTTTGACTTTAACATGAAGACCCACATATACCTAGAGTAATCATCCACCAACAACATAAAATACCTGTTTCCAGCAGGGGTGGGAGGACTGATTGGTCCACAGAGGTCTGCATGCACTAACTCCAAAGGTGAAGCAGCTCTGTAGGAACTCATGGAAGGAAAAGCTTGACTCCTCTGCTTCCCAACTAAACAGCTCTCACAAAGCTGTGCCTTATGAGCTATCCTCGGCATTCCTCTCACCATATTATGTTTGGCCATCTTATTAATTGAATCAAAACTCAAATGGCCTAACCTTGCCTGCCATATCCAGGCTGGTTCATTCATCCCAGTCAACAAGCATTTGGGTGAGGTTACTGTTAAGTTGATCTTGTATAACCTATTTTGAGACTTCTTAACTTTCATGAGAGTTTGCCCCCCTCTCTCATAGATCCACAGGTGTCCTTCTTTCATCAAGATTCTGCAACATGTTTCATCCAACTGCCTTAAACTTAGGATGTTACTTCTTAAAGAAGGAATGTAGAACACATTGGTTACAACCCTGTGTTCTCCATTTTTGCATAAGAAGCATATGGAGCCCCTGCCCTTTATAGCTACCACAGACCCATCCCCAAATTTGACTTTGCCACTTATGGCTTCATCTAATTCAGTGAATAGAGTCCTTGTGCCAGTCATGTGATTGCTGGCACCATTATCCAGGTACCAAGAGCAGGCATCATCCTCTTGTGGCAATGTCTCAGGGAACACACCTTGTTCCTGTAATAGGCCCAGATCTATATTCACCTCTGCCATCAGGAGTGTGGATTCATGATCCTCCTGAGACTGGGTCAAATTAGCTTCTTGATCAGCTTTTCTTGGAGCTCTACACTCACTTGAGAAGTGTCCCAACTTATCACAATTGTAGCATCTTAGTGATTTCTTGTCTCTCTTGGTGGTATGTGCACCTTTTCCACCATCCTCAGGGTTGTTCTTTCCCTGCTTGTTGTTAGTAAACCTACTTCTTCCCTTTCCTCTTCCCTTATTCTCCACAGGGCCAGTAGATCTTTGATTTTGAGGCTTGGATTCAGTTCTTGCCTTTTCTTGCCACTCAGCTCTGGTCATGAGTAGCTGACCAGATGAGTTCTTGGCTTGTACAACTGGTCTAAGCCTTTCTTCATAGGCTTTTAACCTCCCAACCAACTCCTCAAAAGGCATTGTCTCCAAATCTGAGAATTGCTCAATTGCAGCCACAATTGGCAAATACCTCTCTGGTGCGGCTTTCAATACTTTTCTTACTTGCTTTACATCTGGGATTACAGTTCCCAGAGCCTTGTATCTAGAGACCAACTCTCCCATTTTGCCAGCAAACTCATCTATTGTCTGGTTCTCCCCCATGCCCAACATCTCGAATTCGTGGTCTAATGTTTGGATTCGGGCTTGCTTGACTCTTTCTTCCCCAACATACCGTTTCTTCAAGGCTTCCCACACCTCCTTCGCAGTCTTGAAAGCAGCTACTTGCATCAAGACATCTTCTGGCAAAGATTGGAAGATGAAGGCCCTCGCCTTCTTGCCCAGTTTCACATCAACTGCGGCCGCATCAGGGGGTTCAATGGCATCCCAGATACCCTGGGCATCCATGAATGCTTCCATCTTTATCGACCAGGAAGTGTAATTCGTCAGGGTAAGAACAGGTATCTTGAATGAAATTGAGTTGCTCGTGTCCTTCAAGATCATCTGTGCGCCTTGATTCGTCATCGAATTCGATCAAGAACCTTGAAATCGGAATCAATTCGGGGAAATTGAGCAATCGGATCAGTCGATTACACTCGGATTAGTCGATTACAATCGAGTCAGTCGATTACAATCGGAATTTCGAAAATTGAATGTTGTTTCGATCGCAGATCAATTCAATCGAAGAGTAGAGAGAATCGATCGAGGGGAAATCGATTTTGGGAGATCGATCGAGAGGAAAAAGATTTCGAATCGAGAGAGAAGAAGATTCTTGGATCGAGAGCCTTTACTGCTCTGATACCAAATGATAGAAACAGAATTAACTAACAAACTGCAAATGGAATTTTATTGAAAGTGATACTCTAATACACACTCTAATCACCTATTTATAGAGTTAGAAGAACTAACTATTTACACATTAGTACCCTCTACTTTCTAGTCTTTTACACATTCATACTAAACATACAAACACAAAAGTAATACAAAGAATTACAATCTAACAGTAAACAATTCAGGACATTGTAACATATAAATAGCTGTTTAATCCGTTTGCTACCTCTACATAAAGATCCGAAAACACAAGACACTGAATTAATAAGACATTTGTTTGTATTAGGGATATGGCAGATCACTTTGGATGATGCATGGAATGTTTCGAACCAATGGAGGGTGTGGTTATGTTAAGAAGCCTGATTTTCTAATGAGCAGGGGTCCCAATAACGAGGTGTTTGATCCAAAAGTAACATTACCTGTGAAGAAAACTTTGAAGGTTGGTAATGCTTGTCTACTTTTCAGTTTGAAAAGGGTGGGTGTTTGGAGTTGTGTTTTGGAACCAATTTTCTGATTATTGGATTGGAGTCACAGTTATCAGTATTTAATATGTTGATAAACATATTTTGCTTCTTTATCCAGTTTAGATAATTAGTTTTGACTAATCAGTTTCTTTTTATTAACTTACTTTAAGTGACTTTTACTTCCATTTCACATATTCTCTCCTTTTTCACATAAAGTTGTCACATTTTATGAGTTACTTTCTTTAATACTCGGAATGCATTGAACATTCAACCATTTGATTTTGTTATTATTAAGCTTCAAGCTGCAAAACCACGTCCAAACACTGTCTTCTACAATTACATTCGTTACAGCTGATTATCGATTCTAATTGTTTAATAACATGACTACTTGCAAATTGCATATCCAAACACCCTTGGGTTTCATTTAAGACACCTTCGGTGAGTCTGAATTGATATAATTTGTCAGGTGATGATATATATGGGTGACGGGTGGCATATGGAGTTTAGCCAGACTCATTTTGATAGATTCTCACCACCAGATTTCTATGCAAAGGTTAGCGATAGAGCCTAGTAACCAACTAAAGCAATGGCTACTTCTCACCATTGTGAAAAAAGTACCCATTTGACAATTAGATTTTACATATGATAAGTATTTTGTTTGACTTTCACATCACTTCTTTTACCAAATCAAATTTTCTTGATAAACTACAAGAATATTCCTGGTTTTCGAACTTGACCACTAGTCTGTTTGACCTTAATTTGACCAACAGATGTATATGGTTGGAGTACCAGCCGATGTTACCAAGAAGAAAACCAGAGTGATCAAAGATGATTGGATACCCGTATGGAATGAAGAATTCACATTCCCGTTGACAGTCCCTGAGCTGGCTTTACTAAAGATTGTTGTACGAGAATATGATGTATCTGAGAAAGATGACTTTGCTGGTCAAATATGTTTGCCTGTGTCTGAGTTGAAAAGCGGGATCCGATCTGTTCCGCTACATAGCAAAAAGGAGAGAAATTTGAATATGCAAAGCTTCTTATGCGGTTTGTCTTCGAGTAGAAAAAAGCTCGTAACTACTTAATTAATGTCGTTTAAGCTCCTTAGTTCTTGTTGCAGTTAGACTAGTAAATGAGTACTGCTGCTGACAAACTGTTGTAGAATATGTTGTAGAGTATTTGATTGTTGTATGAAACAGATTTTGAGGCCATAATCTCTTGTTATGTTGTAGTGTATGCAGATAATTTGACCAGACTCCCAAAATTATTAATTGCCATGGGTTAAATGCACTTCCAAATCAATTTTCTTTGTAATTTACTCAACTACAACATGAATTGTATTTTGAAAGTTACTAGTTCAACCGAAACTCGTTTTAACCTTAGGAAAGGTGCATAGGGTTAATTGCAACAATTTCCTTCTACCCTGCTATTCATATTGTAACCTTAGGAAAGGTACTGGTTCAACCGAAACTCGTTTTAACCCTGAAGTGATATGGTACTTCTTCAAACAACCCGTTTGGCTTGTTAGCTGATAGTTTCTACCGTTTAGATTCTTAACCATCTAATTCTTACATGTACACAATGACCATCATTTATGTTCTTACAAGGTTGGATATTAACAACGCCAACCGGTATAGGTTAAACCACTCAAGTCCATCATATGAGAGCATTAAGCTCAATGCGTTGCTTAATTACATACTATTATAATCCACATAATAAAACTGTCAGGTAGAGATGAACGATTTCTTGAGTAAAAATGTACGAGTATGAATTAACCTTGGTAATTTATTGAACTACAATAGGTTTACAGAACTCGAATCATAACTAACAAACTCTACAAGACCATAACGTTGCAAACTGTATATACCAACTTGCAACAAGAATTTGAATTTGAACATGTGTTGCAAGTAAACAATAACTAAAACAATCTTTGAATGAGTCTCCCTCCTGTATACGAGATGACATATGTCTATACAAAATGCAGTGCTTTAAGTAAATTATGTTGTCGTGGTATCTCCAAAGAAGAACTAAGGTGGCATTTGGTTTGATAACAGGATGGAACAGAAATGGGTATGCACTTCTAGACTCGAGTACTCGACTCTTTAGATGAGTATGGAGGATACCCATTCCTAAAATCAAACATATTCAAAACACCAAGAAAGTCACACCCTCAAACCAAACACCCTTTAAACTTTACCATGTAAAGCCAGAAGCAGGGATTCCATGTTTCTGAAACCATTCTGGCATGTGGAACCTTTCATATAACACGAGCCTAACATCCCTCTGCTCAGAAAGTTGCTTCAAAAGGGGGAGGAGGACCTCGAGAAGCTGTATTATTATCAGATTATGCATGAACAAGTTTCCTTGTGGGTAAAAATATAGCATAAAAGTGATGAACTGTTAAAAGAGTTACATATTGTTGATCTGAATATATACCTGATCATCATGTGGTTGTCCAGCAGAAAAAGGTATGCAAGGAATACCATTGACTGGTTGCAGTAAGAAACTGAATGGGTTGTTGTCAACGATGACTATTCTGCAAAAATCTTTTGACACAAACGAAAGGTCCTTCACGTGTTCCCGATATTCCCTGCGTCACGAAATATGAATGGATTAATATGAGCTTTACATAGTAAAATAGTCATATAAACATAACCCACTCTATCCTACAAGAAAAGTCTGTAAAATTTTTACAGTGTGATGCGAGGCTGTGAGCTAAATAGAAACTACTTACGTGGAAATTGTCGACGGTCGATAAAACCTTCGGCTAATTCTGTTTTCAGCATCTATTCTATCAACAAGTGGTTTAGCATATCCTGCAGTGGTACAATAATAGCATATCAAACGACTGATGAAGATCTATGTCATGTATACAAGTAAAAAGCATGATGGTAAGCAAACCTTCTAGGCCTGCAGTAAATAGCACAAGATCAGCAAATTTGCTAAGTTGGTCAAGAAATTCATGCAATCCAGGACGTTCAAATACTGTCACATAGTTCACCTTGGGTTTTCCTTCGCACTCCTTCATACCCAAAATTCAGGTAGTATGTTGAATTAGTTATATTTCTGGAAGTTTATTTATAAAAAATTATAACTCATTTAGGAACACAAACTCTCTCACCTTGTCCGAAGATATACATTCTAGCTCAAACCATGTTAATCCAGTCTCTGTAGCTTGTTTACGAACACTATCAGGTAAACTAGATGTCTCATAGGCACAAACCAGAGTTTCATCCAAATCAAGAACCACCTGCAGCCAGAAATGTTCTCGTATGATTCCAAATTACACATAATCTAAACTGGATATATTAAATCATTCATGCTTGGGCCATGAGTAAGCTAAATTACACATATCTAAACTTTTACAAAGTACAAGTAAGCTAAATTACACTTGATCAGCTAATAAAACCAGGATAATCACACACGATGGAACATCTTGCCTACCTGATTTCAGACACTCACCATATGGATTCACATTAAAAAATGAAACATTGAAACATGTTACTAGCCTGCAGCCATCATTTGTCCTTGTGGACCAAACTTGAACTGTAAAGATCTGTCTTATCTGGTTTAGCTCTAACTCCGTATCATTTTAGGCTACATTAGTTAGCATAAAGACTCTGTGTTGAGTAATCATAACCAAACACAAACCTAGTTGATAATACACATTAAAAAGGCAAAAGCAATGAAGCTTGCAGAGGAAGAAGACAAAAACAAATCTTTTCGGTGTATGATCTTTATTCTGTATTTTCCTCACCTGCACTTAATTCTAGATATCAATTAGCGCAAAACTATACCACACAAGCATAACCAAAACTTCAGTATTCCACCAATACACAGACACTAATATGACAGAATTAAATGCAAAAATACCTAATCACGTCGATCCAAATCATCCAATCAAACAGCAACACAACTGATACGAACATTGAACAATCACCATGACAACTAACTAACAAACCTACTTCGCTTCCACTACCAAACGAAAATCAACAACACAATCAAAATTTCAAAATCAAAACCAAAACCAAACGTACCGTGAGCTTTTCTAAACAATCACAATCCGCCACCACGGGCGGAATATGAACAGAAGCAGCAGCGAGATTCTCCGGTTCGTTAGATTCAGGAAACTCAACAACAGGCAAAGGCTTGAACGACGACGAAGAAGAAAAATTGATCAACGAAGCAACAGGAGGAGTACCTCTAACGATCTGAACAAAGATCTGGAAGAAAAAAGTCAACCAGTTCAAAAGCGTCCGCCATACTTGTAAGGTCGTCGTCGGAGCGTAAACTTCAGTAGACGCTTGTCCGATCTCCGCCATCACCGTCGCCGGAAAACACAGCTAATCGCCTCCGATTGAACCGATGATTAGAGCGTTTGTAGTATGTGTATGTATACGTGTATGTGTATGTATAGGTTTTTGTGTATGTAATGGCGATGATGGTTCGTTTTGTGCATTTGGATGCACATAGAAATGGAATAAGGGTGGGAGATGTGGTCAAGGTGATGAAGGATTGAACAAGATGGGGAGAGTAGGGTGCACGCGCTTGTGAGAGAGAGTGGGGATGTGTTAAGAGGTGACGTGGAGATGGGATCGGGTTTAGGGATAGAATTGTCTTTTTGTGTTTGTATTGCGTGTTTGTCGGTTTAGCGGGTTCGTTTGCAAATAACGAGTAAAGCCGTGAGATGAGATCTAGTGTCATAAAGTTGTGAAATTAATGCAAAATCATAAAAATACAAAATCATTTTGCATATGATAAACGTATAAAATGAGATGGAATTACTACAACATCATTTTCCATAAAAATAAGTATTATGGACGGAGTTATTATACAACGGTTGATTTTTTTAAGTGATTATTTTTTATATAAAAAATGAACGTCTTATGATAACTTTCATACAACAAAGATGCTAACATTTTTCACTTTCATAATATATTATCAAACACTAGTGGTGCTTAACGAGTGAGTTCAACTGAGTAGATCCAGCTCAAGGTTGGGCGAGAAGTTAAACAAACCATAACAGTTTGAAAACTCTTAACAAGCTAGAATTTAAGCTTAGGTTAGCTAGTATATTTTTAATATAATTTTCTATTTCCTAAAGATATGAGAAATGACAGGAGCGGGGCTTCTTAAATGGCTTACTTAACTTGAGTGAGCTAAATGAGTAATCTCACATTGGTTTGAAAGATAAAACGAGTTAGCTCGCTTTGGTTCATCCTATTTACCAGCTAGTTTTGTGAGAGACTTTTTCAAACGAGTTTTGAAGTAGTTTTAAGCACGATCTTTTTGAAGAGCTCTGCCAAACCTTCGTACCTAAACTCAAAGTCTCAAACCCTAACAACCCAAATTCAAAAATGCACACCAAGGCTTTCGATGACCTCGTCACCACATGTGCCCACTACTACTACCACCACCATCATCACTGGCCAATATCACCCCAACATCACCCCAACCTCTAACGCCCTCTATAAACACCAAACACCAGCTAGAGCCTCCATATGCATCCACCTTCACAGCAACCACCTATGTTGCATCACACAACTATGTCGATAACTTGCGTGAATTGCAAATGTGTGTTGCCAACCATAAATGGCAACCAAAATCATTAAATCTCCTATGTCGAAACAAGAAAATCAAATCATGCACACAACAAAATTTTTGTTGATAGCAAGTAGTATAGACATGTTACAATTTTTATGTTGATAATGTATAGAAATTCAACTTACGTGCCTCTTTAGTAGTAAGTTAGAGATAACAATCATTTATATATAGAATGCTAGCAATATTGGATCAATAAAACATAATAAACACCAAAATATTTAAGAATAAAATCATACAAATTACAAAAACCTTAAACCATTTATTTATACCGAATCTATGTTAGTACTAATCAAATTCAAAACTGTTTTAAATAAATAGAATAAATAGTTAAAATCAATTGTAGTCTAATACAAACTCTACCACACAATAATTATTTTCTATCTTTTGAATCAATTAATAACGTCCATTTTCACATGTGAACCAATTCAACCCTTGAATTTTTGGGTCACCCATCCTAGTCTATTTTACAGTAAAGATTAACACCTTCATACAATATCAAATAACATCTTTAGATGATAAAACTAAATGTAAGTTAGAATTGATTCACAAACAAAGAAAATATGGTCGGTAAACCATGAATTAACAATCAAGTGAAAATTATATAAATATGCTAACCAATGCTTAAGATTGTGAACTTAACATAAACAAACAAGCAAACACACCCAGTATATCCCACTAAAAAACAGGATTTGTGAGTGATAGGTGGTAGCGAGTCTTCCTCTATCTTGAGAGATAGAGAGGCCGCTTCCAAAGAAACCTCCGACTCAAAAACGATGGCAAGCAGGTTATAGAGCATAATTTTGTGAACTTAACATAATTTAGACAATTAGATTTAATAGGAAATGATTGCAGGGCATCCTGAAAATGTTGAAAGAAAGCGAAGTATCTATAAATATTTAAAAAATCATTAAATTTATGCTATAGGAAATTAGGAACATTAAAAAAGTTACCAAATCATATTAGTCATCCATTCATACCCATCGTAATTTCAAACTTGTGCTTTTAGAGTTTTGGACCAGGAAAAGAAACCAGAAACCAATCATCAGGTGACATATGGCCTCTTACACGTACTTTAACGAATATATACAATATTAATAAAAAGTAATCTAGCTAGTGTATCAAACAAATCGCTTTAACGTGCAGAAATCCCAGGACACTATATTCCATTTTTAATTCATATATACGTTTTGTGTAATTTTATATTTATATTATTTTATTAATTTGTTGGTGTAGTATGAGCTTATACTAATAGAATATGCTTACTACACTACATTAAAATCATGATGCAAATGTTAACCAATGATATTGTTTCCAATATTATTGGTGATTTTATGTATATGTTTATATTTAGATGAGTTGATTTTGTCAATCAATCTCCCAAAATTGTTTCCTGTAATTACTCTTGTAGTGCCCTACTTATAGGGATATTTTCTATTGTAAAGAGGTCAAGGGAATATCATAAACATCAGAGTCTTTCAGCAAATTATTCTATTAGTGTAGAGTGCTATTGAAGTTTAAATTCAATTCACATTATCAAATACGAAAATTGTTGTTTCATGTATTGCGTTTAAAGTTAAATAACATTTGTTATCTAATGCATCTGAATGTCTGGCACATATAACTAACTTTATATTAAAAGACTTACTTTCATAATTTGACAAGTAGTCATAAAAATCCACCACCCACCCTATATAAAAATATTGGTAAGGAAACCCGCGGATTATCAATATCTCTACTCCTTTATAATGCATAAAGGATGGGTAGGAGGGTAATTTCACTCCTCCCGTAAGACGCGCCCGTTGAGCAGCCACTTCTCCTTCACCGGCAGTTACATCTCCATCAGACGTTATTTGATTCACCGGTAGGGGGACCGCCGGGCTTCCCAAACTGAAGAACATTCATTGTTGGGTCTTCAATTGAATGAATAATGCGTGTTTCCGCTATATACCGAAATCCCAAATTCCCTAATTCTTCGGCCGACGATTCTCAACATACCCGGTACGCAGTGGCGTTGAAGGTGATGTTTCTATTCCCTACTTTCGTTTCTTGATTTTGTAGCGTTATTGACCATCTCTCTTAACTGCATCGGCCCTAATTATCGTAATCGGTACAGTTTCCGATCGACTTTTGTGCGATTTTAGTACTTTTACAACGTGGGTATTTGTTTGATTTGGGTAACAATTTGTGTTCAATTAGGATTTTTGTAATTTGGGTGTTGATTGTTTCGGTGAGAAGAGGGGATCTGAGTTTTGGCTTTGTGCGTTTGTTTCTTGTTGATTGATTCCGTAAGGAACATGATTTACTTGAACTTTGTTTCTTTTTTGTTGAATTTTGGTTTCATCAAGAAACCAGAGCTTCACTGATTGTTTGATTATGAACCATTAGCTCACCACTGTTCAATTTACCTATATATGTTCACATTTATATCTTCAGTGCAAGTTCATTCCCTATTATTATCTTGCAATCAACATAACCAATGGTTCTACCTCTGCTTTCCACCCACCCACCACCACAATGGATATGGCAGGGTAGGAACCCAGTGGTCATACAAAAGATTTCACTAGGCAGCTTCACTTGCACCCACCCTAAGCCCAATCACCAACCCCTCTTCATATTCCTGTAATTTATTATTTGTGTATGGGCAGAAACTTATGTGTTCACTGGTGTGTGTGTGTGTTCAGGTTTTTGTTTGAGCTCCGTTATCATTAATGAATGTGGTTTATTGATACTCAAAATAGTGAAAATGTTGGTTTTATGTGCACTGTAGTTATCTATCAATGAGATTGAGTCAAGAATCTTCACACTGGTTTCTGGAATCATGATATTTCAATCGTATTGGCATTTTGATTTGCTTAAGGGTAATCTAACATTGATATCATATGGACTATTAGCTAAAAGACTTATTACTATTATTATTATTATTATTTTTTGCAATAGCTAAAGGATATGCAAGGAGGACTTAGGGCATTTGTATCACATGGAAGCATTGTGAAGAATGCAGTTCTGCAGCACGTTCGGCTGGTGAACCCTCTCAGACCATTGATTATATCACGCCATGAGGCAACATCAGCAGCTCGTATTGAAGAACAAGGTTTTGAAAGCACCAAGATTGCAGATGTATTGAAAGCAAAGGGGAAAGGTGCAGATGGCTCTTGGCTCTGGTGCACCACTGATGATTCTGTGTATGATGCTGTCAAATCGGTATGATGTCACTCAACATTTCACAAACAAACACCAATATTTATAAACTATAAACTGTTTCTTATGTGATGTGATGACCAAATGAAATCATGTGTTATAGATTGAGCTCCATGATAAGTACTTAGCATATGTAAATGACTGTTTTAGTAACCATACCCTCTTTCACAAGGTATGTCTTGTAGTTTCATTGATAAACCATTTATATAAAAAAATTCTTATTCTTTTCTTTACAAATTCACATGTAGGCACTCAAAGAAGCATTTGAGAATTTCTGCAATAAGGGTGTTGCTGGAAGCTCAAGTGCAGAGTTACTTGCTACATTTTGTGATAATATTCTTAAGAAGGGTGGAAGTGAGGAATTGAGTGATGAAGCAATTGAAGATACACTTGAGAAGGTATTTTTATTGTTACAGATGCCATCCTTTTAATAAAAAATGGTACTACTGGCTGAATTTTGAATTTATAAACCAACTGTAGGTTGTGAAACTGCTTGCCTACATCAGTGATAAAGATCTATTTGCTGAATTTTATAGGTAAAACCATATAGGTTCTGATGAACTTAACCTTTACTGATTAGAGGAGTGATGTTGTTAATCAATTCATATCTAAACAGTTGTTCTGTTGATAACAAATAAAACATGCTTGCACCACAATTACAAGAGAATGTTGCTAATCAACTTCAAAACATTTCACAAACAAACACCAATATTTATAAACTATAAACTGTTTCTTATGTGATGTGATGACCAAATGAAATCAAGTGTTATAGATTGAGCTCCATGATAAGTACTTAGCATATGTAAATGACTGTTTTAGTAACCATACCCTCTTTCACAAGGTATGTCTTGTAGTTTCATTGATAAACCATTTATATAAAAAAAATTCTTATTCTTTTCTTTACAAATTCACATGTAGGCACTCAAAGAAGCATTTGAGAATTTCTGCAATAAGGGTGTTGCTGGAAGCTCAAGTGCAGAGTTACTTGCTACATTTTGTGATTATATTCTTAAGAAGGGTGGAAGTGAGGAATTGAGTGATGAAGCAATTGAAGATACACTTGAGAAGGTATTTTTATTGTTACAGATGCCATCCTTTTAATAAAAAATGGTACTACTGGCTGAATTTTGAATTTATAAACCAACTGTAGGTTGTGAAACTGCTTGCCTACATCAGTGATAAAGATCTATTTGCTGAATTTTATAGGTAAAACCATATAGGTTCTGATGAACTTAACCTTTACTGATTAGAGGAGTGATGTTGTTAATCAATTCATATCTAAACAGTTGTTCTGTTGATAACAAATAAAACATGCTTGCACCACAATTACAAGAGAATGTTGCTAATCAACTTCAATTCCTCGGGCCATACCACATCTATATGAGTAAAATGCATGACTAGCGTGATGCTTTTAAATGAGCTGGTTAACATATAATGTTACATGTCTTTCATATAAGTTATTAGCTCCCAATGTCTTTTTTAGTTTTCTACTATTTAGTTGGTAATACACATTGATTGTCACACACACAATGTTTTTTTTTATTATTTTATTATCGTCTCAGAAACCCTCATGGGAGAAGGCTGCCAAAATATATAAAAGTTTAAGTTATTGCCTATTTATCTTACCCATTTCTTTAGAGGTTGTTTTGTCTGCACATCCTATGAAATGAGTGAAAGTGGGTCTAACATAATTTTGCAACTTAGGAATCGTGTTAATCAAATAAATTTACTTCTTTCCTCCATATTTGCATGAAAATACAATAGACGAATAGTCATTCGATGAAAAATCATTTATTAGAATACAAAAGAACTCTGTTCGATTTTTTAGTCTATCTATACGAGGAGATCATATGAAAAATGTAACTGATTCTTTCGTTTCTTTGGGCCACTGGCCATTCGCCGGGAGTTTCGGATTTAATGACCTTATGTGGTGTATGCAAGTGTTTAGTTTAAGCTTGATCATTGTAAATAATCCTTTTTGTTTGTGTTGTGATTGTAATTTCAAGATGGGTTTGCTTGATGATTAGTTGATAACTTGATTCATCTGTATATGTCTGTTTTGATTAATAAATCTTTTGGATGATCAAAATTAGTTGTATTGTTTTTCTTGTAAAAAAATTAAGCAAAGTAGAGGCTGTAGAACACCAAAAACTAAAAAGCTTATCATCAAGAGTGACTTTTGTTGACTTTTTCACCCATGGTTGCTGATGAACATAACATTGACAATCAGTTTATATACACTTTTAAATAGTTGATTATATATATCACAGTAGTCTGAAAATTATGCTGATCAGTACTGAACATGACTCTGCGCCACATAGTTTCCATTATACACATACTAATTATATTTAATCAAGAATCTTGGATTGAAAATTTCTATTTCTTGTTGAGGTTGAATACTTTGCGTTTCTTGTTGGGATTGAATACCAAGTACAATTATGACACTAAGCAAGATTAATAAAAACTTGAAATCTATAAGTTGGAATTACTTTACATAGGTTACTGTTTCTTTATTGTCATTATTGCAAGGAAATGTTATTTTGTAGAATTATATGGATCGTATTCTTTATTTGTATCGTTCTCTTTTCTTTTTACAGGGGATGTCCCTCGAGTAAACGGACAACTGGCAGTTTCTCGTGCATTTGGAGACACAAGCCTCAAATCGCATTTGAGATCTGACCCTGCTATTCAAGATACAATTGTAGATACCAGAACCGATCTTCTTGTGTTGGCAAGTGCTGGTCTTTGAAAGGTAAAATTTTGATTATTAATGCAATAATAAGATGTAATGATATTATTATAAGTTATAACCCTACACATTTAAAACTATACAAAACTTCCCTGTTTTGGCCCGTTACACAACTCCATCTCCAGTTAATTTGGAAAGCTCTGATGAATCATACCCTTTGTATGATTGTTAATTATCGTTTTATCGGTTAATGCAGTTCGTGGATAATGAAGAAGCAGTTGATATTGCAAGAAAAATCAGGGACCCACAAAAGGCTGCTAAGAGATTAGTAGCCGAAGCTTTAAAAAGAGACAGTAAAGATGACATATCATGTGTCGTAGTTAGATTCAGGTGAGACTTTTTAGTACCTTTAATTATTTTCTGTCTTTTTTTAATTTTCATTTTGTGGGTCCGTTTGTTCGCTGCAAATGGAACTGTAAAATGAAAATGAGAAAAGAATGGCACGAATTTTATGTAAAGAATAACTTAAAATAATCACTGAGAAGATAAACTCTTTGGGGAGCTGTGAGTTTGCTAGATTGATGAAGAACATATTATTGATTATTGAATAGTTGAGATGTTTATGTTATGTAAATTTGACCCGTGTTGGCGTTTTGCTGAGTTTATTGGATTATTGTAAGATTATGAGGACTAGGTGAAGCTTGTTTCATCTTTAAACAAAAACTTATGGTTGTTGCTCTGGCTCTGTTAAATAGTATTGTGAGGTAAGATCAATTAAACCTCCATATCTGCCCTTATGACTAAATGGCAAGTTAAAATCAAATTATGTTCTTGATATGAAATTTACATATTAATTTTCCATCTTTGATTTGATGGTGATTATGTTTGCCTGTTGTTTTGATTAAATGTTTTTTATATTTTATTTTGTATGGTTTTCATTAAATTGGTTTATTATTGTGCATTTGAACATACTAACACTGATTCCTCGGCTAATGGTATATCGAATTTACAATTGATGCCAAGAAAGCCTAGAATAGTAATGTTTTTCATGTCCTGTATGAGGTCATAGTTGTATGCACTCGCGAAATGTTGATTGCAAGCATTTGATGTGGCTGTGGATGATCATGACGCTATTGCTATTCCATTAGGGTTACTCAATCTAGAGGTTGATTTGTGCAATATGGTCAGTAATATAACATAAGATTTTTGTTTTATACCTCAAATCATGTTTGTATTGCCTATTGTGGTTGCACCACTTGCTCATGTAGCCATTTGTTCGTGTGGGGTTACTTCTCGAAAATAAAATGATAAATTGATATTTTATTATATTATTTAAAGCTAAGGGTATTAGGTGGGTAAAATATAAATTTTCATGCATTAAATATGTAAAATTTACATAGTTGTTGGGGGTACTCTTTATAATTCTGTAGTCCTTGTGATTGAGTTTGTTTAAGACTGCTTTTAGGTATTAGCTATTAGCTATTTAACTTTAAGTTTTCTCCAATATATCATAGTTTGAAGACGAATTGCATATTAAGAATGCCACACAAGCCGCCCTAACATTAAGGGCAACTCAACCGCAGCAACGCGCGGGTATTCCCGCTAGTAATATATATATATATATATATATATATATATATAGAGAGAGAGAGAGAGAGAGAGAGAAATTCCACTAAAAAATATATTTTGCCTAAGAAGGCTAAGAAATGATCTTGGCCTTTTATTTTTTAATCAATTGCTAAGATTATAATATTATAAATAAAAAGGTGAAAGGGTATTTTGGGTATGTAATCACTTTTGTTGACTTTTTGAAGTTTCTTCTAATTTTTTTAAACGTTTATAGCTTTTTCATGCTAGATTATTTTTTAAAACAAATTTCATCATAAAATCAAACATATTTTTCTCTTTAAATTGAGTATAGTATTTCTATATTTTTTTACAAAAAAAATAATTATGTGAAATTATGCTGCATTCTAACATTTTTATGCTGTATTTCATAAAACAACACAAAATTGTGCTGTTAGCATTTCATAAAACAGCACAAAATTGTGCTGCATTTCATAAAACAGCACAAAATTGTGTTGCATTTCATTAAACATCACAAAATTATGCTGCATTTCATAAAACAGCACAAAATTGTGCTGCATTTCATAAAACAGCACAAAATTGTGCTGCATTTCATAAAACAACATATAATTATGCTGCATTTCATAAAACAGCACAAAATTGTGCTGCATTTCATAAAACAGCACAAAATTATGCTGTATTTCATAAAACAGCATAAAATTATGTTGTATTTTATAAAACAGCACAAAATTATGCTGTATTTATAAAAACAGCACTAATTTGTGTTGTATTTCATAAAAACATCATAGTTTTGTGCTGTTTTACGTCAAACAGCACAGTTTTGTGATGTTTTGTTAAATACAGCACAGTTTTGTGCGGTTTTACATAACATGTTCTATGTTGTTTTATGTCAAAACAACAAGGTCTCATGTGTTGTTTTTGTGGTGTATTATGTCAAAATATCAAACAAAATAGAAATAACACTTTTTTTGCTATTTTAATGTTCACTATTTGCGTTAATATAACATGTTTCGTGTTGTTTGGCGTTAGAACAACAATCTATATATTGTTTTGTGTTTGAACAATCATTGTGACAACTAAGTGTGATAAAACGAATGAAATTTGAGTATCATTGATCATTGATATCATCCCTTGTCATTATTTATTATCTCCAATTACCAGTATCATTGACTACCGAACCATTGTCTTAAAACACTACCGATTAATACCCACCGCTCAACTTAACATCTCTAATCACTGATTATTTGTTGTATGTAATTATAAAGTTTAAGATAATGAGATACATTTAGGCTTTGGTTGTATTTTGAGGTTAATTTTTCATAGGATTTGTGGGTGAACAAAGTGTGTAAAAGAAATGTGCTATATTTTTAAAAGGAGAAAGAGAATTAGATTAAATGATTAATAGACCAAAATACCCTTTAACCTTATTTTCTAGTTTTGTCACATGTCATCACCTTATTTCTTCTTAGCTATTTTAGGCAAAATATATTTTTAGTGAAACCTCCCTCTATATATATACATATATATACATATACATATATATATATATATATATGGCCAGGATCTTTTTAGGACTCCTAAAGATCGTGAGAACTGCGAGAACTCATCCTAACCATTGATTATTATTTATTTAATTTATTTTTTAATTAATACAACAAGGTTAATATGGTCTTTTAATATATGCATTTAATATGAGTCTTTAATGCTATATAATTAATTTAGGAAGTTACACAATTATCTTTCATTAATTGGATGAAAATTTTTAATTGTTTTTTCTTTTAGTGCTCAATTACAACTTTGTATTGATTTTTGAATGGTTCTTTGATCTTTTTTCATAGTATATTCATAAAAAGTGTTAAAGATACTTTGATAATGGTTTGATAATGATTTTATATATTTGAGTTAATTTTGCATCCAATTTCGTTACATAAACAAATATAATCAGTTATCTTTTTTACCTATACATATATGGAAATAAATTATTTGTTAATTTTGCATATATATATTTTTTGTTACCTATATATTTTTTTCTACGTACACAAATGTAATAATCTATTTTCTCACAAATTCAATGATCGTTTGGTTAAATTTAGGGTATGACTTTATGTTTTGATTCAAGTGTTTGTGTTAATTAGCTTGAATTTTAGTTTATGATTTGGTTTAAGTTTGTGTTGAAGACTTACATATATGTAAATAGTTGACTCACACATATGTAGAACCTGTATGTATATGAAAAAAACAATTAGAAAAAGTTTTACATATATGTAAATGGGTGGTAAGTTTGAAAACTGAATGACTAGTATGAAGATATTTTTTCATATATGTAGATACCGGATCAATTTAAAAAATAGGTTATTGATTTGAAATTTTATGTATATGTAAAGGATTAACATTTTAGTAGACGACCAGTCTAAAGATTTACATATATGTAAATCAACGAGCACCGTGAAAAATGAAAAAATAATCGAATGCAAAGATTAAACAAATACCAATTATGACGCATCACATACTTTTTTTTTGAACATTAACTTTCATTAACACCGGCAAGCTCTCAAAACAAGAGCCGCCAAATCAAAGACACGTATACAACGGATAAATAGACCATTCTTTCCATACAATATCTTTATATTTCGACCTATACTTAAGCCATAAGAACGCCTTCGATTTCACCTCCGCCACCACTTCCATGATCTTCCTTTCCTTATCTTGAAAAATCTTCATGTTTCTTGTATTCCAAATACTCCAAGCTGTAATCAAAACAATCCCGCGCACAATCTTTTTTCTCCATTTCCCGGCATGAATGTTATTGTATAAATGCATTAAGTCGTCGAAATCATACGCAAAAAACGGGTCTAGTCTGCACCATTTACATATCATAGTCCATACCCCATAAGAGAAACTACAACGTACCATCAAGTGATTGCCATCTTCATCGCCCCAATCGCACAGCGGACATACCAAATTCGGGATGTTAATGTTCCGATTTCTTAAAGCCACTCTAGTTGGTAATCTTTCCTTAGCAGCCCTCCATGATAATAAATTAACATTCAAGGGAACCCAAGCCTCCCACTTAATAATAGAAACAAGTCGTGGCCTAGCATCCATGTTTGACACCAGATGCTTAAAGTCTTTAACCGAAAAAGGACCATTACTATCATCATTCCACTTCCATTTATCCATCCCTTCTGCAAAGGATACTTCCATAAATAGTCGCCTCATGTCTTCTAATTCTGAAAGCTCTTCAACTGTACTCGGCTGCCTTCTCCACTCCCCTGATAAAACTGAATTCGACCCGTTTTGCAGCAATCTATCACGAACTCTGCAGCCTTTGATCTTTTCTAGTCTATAAATACATGGCCACCTATCTTTCAGGGCCCTATCACCCACCCAGATATCATACCAAAAGCGAATCCGAGCACCATTGCCAACCACCCCCCTAATAAAAAGGTGAAGCGGTTTACCTTGAATTCGGACTGCATCCAAAATATTGACACTAGATTTCCAGCAGCCCGACAATGTTCTTTTAATAGGTAAACACGTCCACAAACCCCTTCCACCATGAATCGCCTCTATGGTTCTTCTCCACAACGAACTATCTTCCGTGACAAATCGCCAAGCCCATTTTGCAAGTAAAGCCAAGTTAACCATGGACAACTTCGAAATACCCAAACCCCCTACCTTCTTAGGAGTAGTAATTACATCCCAAGCCACCCAATGAACCTTTTTCACGTCCTCATTTCCAGACCAAAGGAAGTTTCTCATTAGTCTTTCCATAGACAACGTTTTCGCTTTCCAAGAGGATAATCTGTTTTTAATCGTATCAATCACTGGAGACCACTGATTGACCTGATTCATGTTCGCCCCCACCCGAATACCCAAGTAATCAAACGGCATCCTCCCCACTTTACACCCAATAATGTCCGCCATGGCCATCACCTCTGTATCACCAACACCAACACCATACATAAAGGACTTGTGTAAATTGATCCTAAGGCCGGAACACACATTAAACACTCTCAAGATTCTAGCGACGTTCTTCAGATTTTCTTCTGACCATTCACCAACAATTAGAGCATCATCAGCATAAAACAGATGAGACAAAACCTTTGAACCACCTCCAAACGAGATTCCTTTAATAACTCCCAAGCCAATCGCTTTGTCTAGAAGACAATGCAATACCTCCATAACCACTAAGAAAAGAAAAGGGGACAAAGGGTCTCCCTGTCTAACCCCTTTCTCACACTGAAATTCAAACGTGGGTGACCCATTCACCAAAACAGTTGACCGAGCTGACTCTAGAATCCCTTTCACCCAACTGCACCACCTACCCGGAAAACCCATCAAGTCAAGAGTGGATAATAAAAATCCCCAATTTACATTGTCATATGCCTTCGCAAAATCCAACTTCAACAGAAAAGCTCGATTATGCGTCTTTTTAATCCAACCCAACGTCTCGTTTATCATGAGAGGACCATCCAAGATAAACCTACATTTAATAAAAGCATATTGAGAATCTGAGATTACCGAATCCAAAGCCGTTTTAATCCTCTCCGCCAACACCTTAGAAATAACCTTACTTATAATCCCTACCAAGTTGATGGGACGATAGTCATTCAAACCCACTGGAACCTTGGATTTAGGGATCAAAGTAATAAACGAGGAGCTGCACCCTTTACTAATTACTCCAGAATCATAAAAGTGTTCAAACATATTAAAGAAATTATCCTCCCAAAAACTCCAGAAATACTTAAGAAACCTAAAGTTGAACCCGTCCGGACCCGGAGCTCTATCCGAACCGCAATCAAAAACTGCATCCTTGATCTCTTCTCTAGAAAATCTTCTCTGCAGCCTACCTGCACAGTCATTATTAATCCGTTTCAAATTATCACATATCACCCTTGGCCACCTTTTAACTTGTTCCGAAAAAGTCTTCGGAAATGCCTAAACACCTCTCTTTTAACTAGCGAAGGCTTTGAGACCCACGTATCATCAACCTTTAAACCCGGTATCGCGTTAGACGCTTTCCTACCATTAATTATACCATGGAAAAACGCCGAGTTCTCATCCCCATCAATAGCCCATTTCACCCTGGATTTCTGTTTTAAGTCCCGATTAACACACAAATTCATAAAATCCACCCCCTTCCTACATTCTTCCATCGCCCACACTTCCTCCTCCTCCAAATCCCTAACTATCAAGGCACTTTTAATTTTTCCAAATCCTCCTTCAGAATTTTTAATTCCTCCCCTTCCTTAATCAAAACATTCTTCCACCACTTCTTAAGACACTGTTTTAAATGTCTAAATTTGGCCATGACTATCTCGTCTGGTTTCCCTTGGAAATTACCATCTTCAAGAGCTTGTATAACTACCCTTTCACAGTCATCCCTGCTCAACCAAGAATTAAACCACCTAAATGGTTTAGGCCAAAATTAGCATCAACTATCGTAACAAGAAGGGGGCGATGATCCGAAAAATCACTAGGGAGAGCCCTTAAACACACCGAAGGCCATTTATTAAAAAAGTCTTGACACACTAGGACCCTGTCTATCTTGCTTAACTTATGATCTTTTCCTTTCCTTGATAGAAAAGTGAACTTGGCACCATGCATACAATATTCCTTCAAACCCAAACCATCTATAAAACTGTTGAAATCAACCGCGATCCCCGGATTAAATTTAGAATTTCGCCGTTCCTCCGGAAGCCGAACAACATTAAAATCCCCCAATAATACAACAAAACCATTACAACCTCTAACCAACGTTGCAATATCCTCCCATAACCTCCGTTTAGCCCCTGCTCGTTGAGGCGCATAAACGTTAATGAAATTAATTATCGACCCATCACTACTCAACGTACCTGTCGTTAATAAAAAATTCCTGCTTTCCACCGAAGAAATCTTCTGAAAAAATTTTGGATTCCATACATTGACCAGCCCCCCCGATCTACCAGTAGCATCCACCCAATCGAATTCAAAACCGCCATCTCCCCAAAACCCCAAAACCCCAAAACATCTTGACGACACAAACCCGTAACCATCGACTCCTGTAAACTAAAAAATTCTACGCCATGTTTCTTCCTTAGCCCTTTACACCAAACCGCCTTACCCGCCACCCTCATCCCTCGGACATTTAAGGATAAAAATTCATTTAAAACCAACCTGTACACCTTCATCTTCCACTGACTCTTGTACCAACGCTCTCTGATTCTGTAATTGTGCGCCAAGCATGATACCCGGCTTCATTGTTTCTTCCACCTCCCTTCCGATAAGCTCCTCCTTTGTCGAAGACCCATCACCTTGAGAGGAATCAACTTCAACAGAGGTCATACCATCGGATTTCCCATTACCACCAAGGTTATCCTTAGGATAAATTTCAACATTAGTCCTCAAATTACAAAATTGCCCATTACCAGCACCTGAATTACTACCTTGCCCCTGTCCTTTGTTTCGAATAGACTCCCCACCTCCATCTGGGCTGTCCATAAAATCTGCAAGGCCCACTGGACCCTCCTCTCCCTTGTTCTTTTTAGTTATCTTTTCTTTTTCGATACTACTAGAGTACTGTAATTTATTTAGGCCCAAGCCCAACTCCGAAAATTGCTTTTTCTTTCGTTTGTTGATATTTGCAATCGAGTCAACACCATCTTCAGCATTAAAAGCATTTTCAAAATTGAACGTATTACCCGGATAAAAATCCTCCGTATTAATTCCCTCCTTAAATTCCTCTCTAAACAAGGAAACATTCCCACCTTCTAAAACAATTCTCGAAACCGTCGGCTCATTAATGATCCCCACCGTCTCCGGGAGGTCAACAACGTTGTTACCCACATCATCTCCGGCGACCGGTTCTTCTAACTCAACCACATCCTCCGAAGGCTCGGAATTCTCATGAATACTAACGTCATCCTCGCCTTCACCAAGATTATCTTCCTCCATATAATGTTCCTTCTCATCCCCCATCGTCTCTTCCTTCTCTTTATCGGAATCAAAAAATTCCGGCACCCAATCGCCGGACTCCTCCTCTACCCACACCTTGAATTTACGATCACGCCAAGTCACCGTCACTACCTCTGCAATCCGATTGCCTTCTCCGACAAGAACACCAATATATTCGTAAGATAAGTCCGCATCCTCCTCCGCCCTAGGCGGCCTATGAACTATACTACCAATTTTCGCAGCCACACCATCAATAACCGCTCTGTGAAGGAGTTGAATAGGTAAACCTTTCAGCTTAATCCATGCAAGACGTTTAAAGACCATAGACTGGCCCTCTCATAAATCGATCTTGGAGAAGCAGCCTAAAATCTCTTTAGCCGCTACCACCGCTTTCAGTGCCTCCTCTTCGTTCCTGAACGTGACCATTACCGACATACCTCCCAGATACTGCACTCTACATTCACCAGCTTCCATCTCTTTCAAAATAATATTAATTCTCTTCAGAGCGTTCAAGTCTAGCATCCTCATTATCACTGCCTTACCATGCAAATTCTTGTAAACCTCCACACCTTCATCAACTTTCACCACCTTCTCCTCATGCCCCACATTTCTTCTTCTAGTCAACACCTCCTGGAACGTCCTTCCTCCTTGTGTAAAGGTCCTTGTGCCCACCTTCGGATGATCACCATGTCTCGCCTCATTAACCGGTTTGTTAGCCGGTTTCCATGACGTCCTTGGATGGGGCCCAATCTCACCCTCTTCAAATGTGAATATTGCCACGTTCGCTTTCAGATTAAAGTCTCCTATCTTCACCCCACAAAGTAAACCAACCATAGCATCAGGATCTTTTACATCTAAAAACGAGATAAAACCAAACCGGTGACCACCTTTGTCCCTCTTCCTAGCGATATACAAATCATAAATACCACCCAAATGGCGTGTAAACTCCACGAGATCTTTACCACTGCACTTGTCCGGTAGATTCGATACAAAAAACTTAGTGATACGGCCTTGAAACTTCTGCGGTATCGGCAACCGACGACTTCCCATTTCTGTGACGCATCACATACTAATTTACTCAATTTAAAGAATTTCTTTTTTTTTCAAATGTAATTGATGAATTTTTAGAAATAAGAGAAGAGAGAGGAGAGAGAATAAAATTAATTAATTACTAACTAATTGAAGAGAAAAATAATATAACAGATTACTAATATATCATTTTCTTTAAATTAACCAATTAAATAAATCAATAATTTACATTTAGTGAACATGTTTAATCATAATCCTTGATCAAAACAATCAATGGTTAATATTAGTTTTGTGAGTTCTCATTTATAATGAAGTCCTGAAAAGAACCTAACCCTATATATATATATGTGTGTGTGTGCGCGTGTGTGCGCGTGTGTGTATCAATAATCGCTTTAATAAAACCTTATTTGAAAATCATACATCTTTAGAATATTAAACTTACACACTCGTTAAAACTACAATTTAATCTATATTATTAAATGTATAACATAAGATAATTACCTTCAATCACTTACAAATATACAAGCACTTCGGTATAAAATCAAAATTGAGGGGTTTATGTTTATATTGTCTAGTAACTACAGGGTAAGAACTAATAATTCTTAACTCAACTCCATGTAATATTAGGTGATCATAGATTCAAGTCTCAATCTAAGCAAAAATACTCAGAGTTGAGTCAGTGAAATTTTCTAATAATAGGTTTTATCCTGAGGGGTTAGAGGTACGGTCTGGCTAAAAAACGAATAGATAGATCTGATTAATATAATACCTTATACTCAAATCAAAATTACCAATGGCCAATCTGGTTTTGTATAATAACCACTGACTTTAAATATTACTAAATTAGCCAAAATCTCGCCACCGGGCGTTACAGATCCATGCGCCTCGCCTAAATTGATTTAAAAGAATTTAAAAAAGCAAGACATGGGCGAGACAATATCCCATGTGTCTCGATTTGGCCGGCGATACGCCGGCGAGACAATATCCCATGCCTCTCGCCAGCCCATCTCAAAAAAATCCACTAGCATTTTAAGTCCAGCCCGTGTAGTATTATTTAATAATGTATATGTATATATAATCTAATATTTAGTTACATTAGTTATCAAGCTGCTACTACATTATATTTTAAAAATGTTTGTAGCAGCTAATTATTTAATGTTTAAAAATAAAATTTAAACTATTTTTATTTTATAAATGTTTGTAGAAGCTAATTTTAAAAATGACTATAAAACTACAGCATATAAAAAGTTCAGTTGTTGATTAAATATAATTTATCAATTAAATTTACTTATGGACTGAAATTAGTTTTTATTATTAGAGATGTCAAGGTGAAATTATATCTCCATCAAGATTAGAGTGCCTTGTATCTTAAACTTTTTTATATACTTTTTAAAAATTTTCCTTTACTTACCAAATTTTTAAAAAATTTACTATAAGCTTTTATGAGATTTTAACTAATTTAACTTCACTTACGAATAAATTTTAAGATTTTAACTAATTTGAACTTCACATATAAATATATTATTACAAGTTTAATTGGTTTTGCAATCCAACTTTAACTGTTTATATTTTCATTTTTATTTTACTAAGTAATTAAGTAATTTTCTTATTTAACCAAGAAAAATATATTAAAAAATATTTATATTTTGTTAGATTTATTATTTTTATACATAACATAAATAGTAACAAAATATTCTAAAAAAAATTAAAGGCAAAAAAATT
The DNA here is from genome assembly GCA_024085815.1 of Flaveria linearis. NCBI lineage: Eukaryota > Viridiplantae > Streptophyta > Magnoliopsida > Asterales > Asteraceae > Flaveria > Flaveria linearis. The sequence continues at coordinate 77,796 of JABSNV010000468.1, read as the reverse complement.
AGAAAGTTTCAAAATATTAAAATTAAATATCACCGGCGATACGGGGCAAAGGGTGTATCTCCGGCGATACCGACGATACGACACTCATGGGGTATCTCCGGCCAGCGATACCGGCGATACACAATCATGTGGTATCTTTTTACGGCGATATTGAATTTATTTATTTCTTTTTTTTCTTTTTAGCGATACAACATGTGTGTGTATCTCCGGCCAGCGATACGGGCGATACAACATGTCTTGGTATCGCCGACCGGAGATATATTGCACACGTGGAAACGTTTGATTGATGTAACAAACTTGTAAAATTAAAAGTCAATGGTTATTTATGTATTTATGTAAAAATAATTGGTCAAATAGTTATTTGGGTAATTTTTTCAAAAAAAATTAAAGAGTTAGAATACGACTCCGTGTGGTTCACGCGCCCAATCATTTTAATCAAATTGATAAATACAATTTTGGGGGCCACAAAAAGTTTCTATTGCTACTTTTGTGCTAGCTCTTGAGTCAACCCATAATTTCGTATGCGTTACTTTTGGTCCCTGAACTTAAAGAATTTAATAAAAGCTCAACTCACATTTAAAACTTCGACGTAACAGCTACCAACCAAACGGTGGACCAAGTTCACGAGGAATATGCAGGAGTTAGATTGAGACTAACTGACAATCCGCTATAACCTGGTCCCAACCATTTATTTATATTAAGTTTATGTTAAATTTAACCGAAATTAAACAAACTAGATCGCAATTTTAACTGATTTAGTTATTAATGAAACAAATTCTAAGTTGTGTTTTTAAACTTTTTGTTTTATCAAGTTAAAGAGCAAAACCGTCATTTATTTATATTTGACAATTTATTTAATGTGTTTTAGGGATAAGGGTCACACATGTTTGCTGTTTGACAAACAATGCAATAAAATCAGTAGTTTTTGAAAAGAAATGATAGATTTGCCAAACGTGTTTACCACAACTTCCAATTGTGTAAAAGGTGAAAGTAATCCGAATCAACCTAAAATATCAACATTGATTGGGCCAAACATCCTACTCACTCCGCAAGCAATATGAGTTTGTTGTTAATAGAACTTGTTATGAATTTGTAAAGCTCATAAAATAAAATAAAAAATTCAACAAAAAAATCAAACTAAGGTTTGATGAGCATAATAGTTGTTTTATCATTTTAAATATAAAGTTATTCTAATTATACAGATACTCATTTAACAAGATAGGTGAAATATCCAACAATGCTACACTGGTGCAACTGGTTTGACTCCTTTGTTAAAGATAGAAGACGTGGGTTCAATTCCTGCCTCCTACATTTTTTTTTTTTTTTTTTTTTGCTTTTTTTTGCTTTTTTATTATATTTTTTTATTTAAACTATTATTTTCTTTTACTTTTATAATATTTATTTTATCTAAATTCCTTTTTATATCATTAGGATGTATGCGCAATCAAAGTTTGCGTATGCGCCACAACGTACATTAATAACATTAATGCCATCGTACGGCTTCGTCGTAACGCGTAAGTCTTTCATTTAAATTACTTTCTTAAAAATTATTATGTTGTGACATATGATGCATAACATTGTTTTAATATGTTTATTGTATGTCCTTAAGCGTGTTAATGTCCACACCACAACGCATGTAATGAATCTTGCAAACGTGACGCTACACACGGTCACACCTTAACATGCGGGTAGCATTACTCGTTTGGCATGAAAATCTCGATAAAAAATTCTTGTCGTTTGAGGCCCAAATTATTACTGTTATAGTAGTTGAAGTAACTATAAAAAAGATATACACACACACTATTGCATATTAGTTTTTTTTATTTCACCATAGTTTTCATGTATAACTGCATACTAGTTCTATTGAGCATTGTGGGCTCGACTACTGTTAGCAAACTCACCATAAGGACCAAAATTCAACAAGGGTTCATGGGCCAGGGCTCCAAGTTTGTTTATGTGAAAATGGGCCTTTACATATGGGCTTCTTAAACCATAATATTGTTACTTCGGTCCTTCCTGTGGTTTTATTCATGAATTGGGCCAGTTATTTGGTGTGTGTTTGTTTTGATTGATTTAATTGATTGATTGATAGATGGGTATCATGACTTACCGTTAAAGCATAAACCTCTACAACTTTTGACTTTAATGAGAACCCATCATCGTATCATGGTGTAGTGCACATTATTGAATAAATGCGTTTTGAGGCAAAAGAAAACGATGGCAACGGTTGCCAACTTTCCTACAAAAAGCGTGTTTTAAAAAGGTCATATCAAAAGAGCCTTGTAGACCCTCCAAAGGCCAACCACAACTTAACATTTCTTCAAAATTCTTCTAAGTTCATAAACTTAAATATCGTCATCGTAGTATCAAAAGTTCAAAAAGCACCCAACTTTAAACTCATGTTTCACACGTATGCTTTAAAGAGCGAATAAATATTCAAGAATCCTATTAAACTCGTGTTTCATACATGTATGCTTTAAAGACTGAATAAATATTCAAGAATCCTACTAAACTCGTGCTTCATACATACATCGCAATGATTTAATTTACATAAACCCTTCTAAACGATTAGAGAATTGAGATACTTAAGATGGCAAAAGTAAAAAAAGCAATATCTTGATTGAACCAAGGACCACACCTTACACACAATATTTCACTTGTTAAAGGTATATATGCCCATAACATGGCCATTTACCCTTGGTTAAGACCAAATATGCCACTTTAAGATTGTGCCCATTTTAAAAAGTTATATGAAAACAACTTTTTCTTTGAGGAAATCATAAGAATAATGTAAATAATAATTAAAAAAGTAGGTTCCCCAACTAGGCTAAACATTGGTACCTATTTATGGTTAAGTCCAAGGGTGAGTTGGCCACTAGCTTTGTGCTAAGTCTTCCATTATTGAGTCTTTAATTGAGAAAGCAAAAGAAAATAACTTTTTCCACAGTAATTGGAGAAACTCCCACCAAGGAATAGACATTCCCACTTTCACACAAGCACAACATGATTTGATGTCACTCCATTCACTACTATCATTCTATTTTATTTATTTTTATTGTTTTTTAAATATTTATTCTTGATGTTTTAAGAATGACGTTTAATTTCTTTTGAAGGATAATGGTAAAAAATGAATTTCTTTAATGAAAGATAAATATGGTAACCACACATATTCAGTAGCAACTCCGCAAAATCATATGGGATATGTAGTGTCTACTTAATTCATTGAGCAATGTATTATTATCTTTTACTTGAATTTTAATTGCCATTTGCGTGTCGCGCATTAATTTATATGTAATGATATATTATAAAAATTTTAATGTGTAAATTAACTAAATTTCTCTAATTTAAACACTTGCTATGTAAAAAAGAAAAGGGAGTAAATGCAAGGAAAATAGATTTTTTTTTTTTGAAAATTACACGGAAAATAGATTAATATGAGAGAAAGCATCTAACTTTTTATAATTATAGCATTTTCATTTGATTTTAATAATAAATGAATCGACTGATTGATTATCTTACTTTTTTATGCACTATATATTCATTAACAGTAACCATAACTATATACGCTTTTGTTTGTCTCGCTTTATTTGTAATATATTTATAAAAACACAAACATTTAGAACAACTAGTGAATGTTAAGTAGTTTTAAAAAGATAAAAAAAAAACATTAACTAATTTTAATAAAAAACTTAAAAAACTTGATTACTATTATGTAGTTAACCCTTTAGTTAATTTTAAATTTACACGTGAGCTCTTAGCTCCCCATTAAAAAAAAGGTCTTGTGGTGCACATAATATAAAACAATAAAGAAAATAAATAATAGTTCTTCGTACAAAGTATATTCAATATATGATGCCATGAAACATTTTAACTTTAAATCTTTGTTTTTCAGTAAACATTTTAACTTTAAATCTTTGTTTTTCAGTAAGTGCACAAACTGTATGTAGTATTGATTTCTACAGTATTAAAGCTAAGTAGTAATATATATTTTTAATATAATTTAAATCGTAATACTTTGTGCAGAAAATATTCTAATAAAATTGAAGTTATTACTTAAACAAATGTAAGTAATAATCTTTTCAAACTATTACTTTCAAATATTTACCCAATAAGTGGAGGTGTCATTGTGCCAACGAGTGAAGTCAGATCTGATTCTCTTTTAGGTGACATTCATAGTTTTATCAAGATACGATTCAAATATATGATAAAAATCAATATAAACCGAAAGAGACACACAATAATAATAATAATAATAATAATAATCAAGAAAAATAATAATAATAATAATGATCAAGAAATTCCTACTTAATTAAAGTTTGATCGAAATTCAACTAATGAAATGATGAGCGTGGGAATGGAATTTAGTACTCTTTGGTCCCCAGATTGCCCAACCTCCTCATTTCTTTATGCTCCACTTTTGTTATGTTTGTAGTACATATTTTTTTATACAACTTCTAATCTACTTTTATAAATCGTTTATTAATCTAAATGTCATTATACGTTTGTCTCTCATAGTTTTAAATAAAGGGATCTGATAGGAAATGTATCCAATCACATATAAAGAAGCTTAAGTTTCCCTTATCAACCGATGTGATATGTAACATGAACTTGATATATATTGTGAAGGTAACTAATAATTTTATAAATTTTTTCTTAATATAACCAGTGGCGGAGTTTGAGCGAAAACTTAGGGGGGCGGGGGCGAAAGTAAACTATTTTAGAGGGGAGGACTCTATATTTATTAAAAAAATTCTACTACCGAACCGAAAATTTACACTGTCGAGCCGGAAAAATTACACTACTGACGAAAAAAAGAGGGTGCCCCCGGCCCCTATGAAGCTTCACCTTTGAATATAACAAACATTGAAAAAGATAAAATAATTACTCCCAAAAGAAATATGTCGTTGGAAAAGACGATTTTTTTCTGAGAACAATGTATAGCTTTTGACGTTATATATAATTCTAATATTGATGAACCAAAATTTGTTTTGTTTAAAAGAAAAGTTACCATATGTAATCTTAATTTGCCAAAAGAATATATCATATTTTCATGCACACGACATGTTATGTAATTTTGTAGTTGGGATCTCGTAGATTGTATTATTTATTAATGTATCACAATCATATTCGTGAATGTCATATAAATGTGTCCTTTTCAATTATTTTAAAGTGGGTACATAATGAATTCTAGCCCCTCTTTCCCCTTTAGATTTTTTTTAGACTAAATTACACGGGTGGTCCCTGTGGTTAGGTCTGATTTTACTTTTGGTCCCTAACTCTTAGAAATTACAAGGTTGGTCCCATAGTTGGCATAAACGTAACAGATTTGGTCCCTGAAGTGGATGGACGTTAACTTTGACTGCTAAATTATTTTAAATGACTAAAATACCCCTAATAAGATGTGTCTCATTGTTGAAGGGGCTCTTCAGCCTCACCAGATGTGTCTCATTGTTGAGGATTTGGTCACCAGTGGGACCTCCGTGCTTGAGACGGCGTCGCTGCTAAGGGCCGCCGGACTTAGGGTTAACGACGTGGTCGTGTTGATTGATCGGGAGCAGGGTGGGCGGGGGAATCTTGAAGCCAATGGGATCACGCTGCATTCGATGGTGAAGATGACGAATATGGTTAGGGTTTTGAAGGAGAAAGGTAGAGTTAGTGAGGAGATTGAAGCGATGGTGGTTAGGTTTCTTGAGGAGAATAAGAAGGTGGCTCCAGTGGGTGGTTCTCCGACCGTCAGAATACTGAATTCCGGTGGTGGGGTTAGGGTTCCGTTTGGGGAAAGGGAGAAATTGGCGAAGAACCCTACTGGGAAGAAGCTGTTTGAGGTTATGGTGAAGAAGGAAAGTGATTTGTGTTTGTCTGCTGATGTTTCTACTATTGCTGATCTGCTTGCAATTGCTGATAAGGTGATTGATTTAGCATAATTTTTGATGGGTTATTGGATTTAGTAAGTATTCTTGATAATGTAGCTGTGATGGTGGTGCTGGTGGTGATGGTGGTTGAGGGCGGTGCTGGTGGTGACGGTGGTTGAAAGTTGTGGTAGTGGTGTTGGTGACGGTAGTTGAAGGTGGCGGCGATGGTAGTTGTTGAAGGTGGAGACTTTGATGGTGGGAGGGGGTGCGAGGAGGTGGTAGGTTGTGGTAATCTGAATGATGAAGAAGAAAGAGTGAAGGGTATTTTTGACATTTTACACGCACTTAACGGTAATAATTAACGTCCATCCACTTTAGGGACCAAGTCTGTTACGTTTGTGCCAACTATTGGACCAACCTTGTAATTTCTAAGAGTTAGAGACCAAAAGTGAAATCGGACCTAACCACAGCGATCACCCGTGTAATTTAATTTTATAATGGGAGGCAATGGGGAATCAACACCATTTTCAGTTATAACTATATTTTATCTTTAAAAATACATATTATTCCGTTAATAAGTTTTTGAGTTTATCTCGTTAAAACTTGTTGGTAATTTCATTACACGAAAAGTAATCAGATTCACCTTAGAAGCCGATGTGTAATATTAGATATTTAAGGACAACTAGACAAGTCTAACAATTATATAATTCTAACAAATTTAAATACTATTTATTATATATTTTTAAAGACAATGAAGTGTAAGATTTTAGTTTTATGCCACAACAGGAGGGGAGTCTTGTTAGTTTTTTAAATTACTTTATTACATTATTATCTGGGTTTAAACTAAGTACATTCTCTTTAAGAGGCAAAGCATTTATCAAACGGGCTAGCTTAACATTATCAGTTTGTTGATAGTTATATATGAAAATCACGTAGCTTTCTGATTAACCCATCCTACTCAAAATTGTAACAATTTTGCTTCACGGACGTCTATTTTAATTATACTTCTCTCTGTATCAGTAAAGTTGTAAATATCCCTCATAGATGGCACTTTTCTAAAAGAAGGTAACCATAAAATAAATAGCTATTTTGGGTGAACCCACTTGTTCCTTGTATGCTGCAAGGTTTTTTTTTTTAATGGAATGACAAATCTTACTTCTATTTTTAAATTGATTTATTATAGACTAAATTACAAATTTCATTTTTTATGTTTGGTGAAAATTATGGAATGGGTCTTTTCGAAAAATGACTTTCACTCAATGTCCTTTTTTACAAAAAGTTGTTACGTAATACATCCTTTTTACTAACTGGGGTTAAATAATTCTGTTAAGTCAAGGACATTATTGTCATTTTATTTATAAAGGACTACTTTTGTAATGTTAAAGTTTCTTTTTATTCTTCAATTCTATTTTTTTTTTTTTTATTTTTATTAATTGATTATTTTGCTTATTTATTTTATATAATATATACTATTTAATTTATTTATTATTTTTATTAATTGATTATTTTGCTTATTTATTATATATAATATATACTATTTAATTTATTTATTTTTATTATATGTTTTTCATTATATATATATATATTATATATATATACATATATATATATATATATATATATATATATGTAACACATAAAATACCACTAATTTTTATTAACTATTTTAACTCTAATTAAATAGTTTTAATTAATTTAAAGTTATATTTAATATCTAGCTTTCTAACGGCTATATTTAAAAATTTTCATCATAATGTATTATTCATCTCATTCATCTTTAATTTTTTTAAAAACCCTAAATGGCATATCAATGTGATAATATTTTTTAATCAAATTTGTAGTACTCATTTTGATCCATTAAGATGACTCGACACATAAACATGTTAATTGGAGCCCTCATTTTCATCTCATTCATCTTTAATTTTTTTAAAAACCCTAAATGATAAATGATAAAAGTAATAATTAAAATAGTAAGTATATACAATAAAATAATTAAAATAGTTTTAAAATGATAAAAGTAATAATTCTAATCAAAGAAATAAAAAAATAAATTTTATTAAAAAATTATTTTAATTTGTAACAGGTTTTTAATATAAACCATAACCCAAACTAGTTAACTGTGACGCCCTAAACCCGGCAGGGCACCGGAGGCACGTCATGCAGTTGGATTAATATTTCAAACACAAACCAGAGCTTTCTACTTACAGCGGAAGACTTTAAACAATATTATATATTAACCCAACTTTTAAAACATTTTACATATAATTGTATTTAATTATACATTGCCCTATTTACAGTATCAACAAGCCCTATATCCTATGCCAGCAACTATCCGGGATAGCGTCCTTGTTCAGCTCATACTTGCTTTCCTCTATCATTAGAGGATCCCTCCTTACCTAGCACACACAACATACTCAAAACATCAGATAAACTGGTGAGTTCTAATTTTCATTAAAACATTAACAACATCTTTACACACACAAAAGTTATATTTATATTGGCAATATTATAAATTCAACTTTTATCATACTTTGCCCCACTGGACCTGTCCCACCGAACGTCGGTTGCCCACATCTAGCAACTATCAGTTCCCCATAACTAGTAACGTCGGTTGCCCACATCCAGCAACTACCAGTTACTACACCCAGAAACGTCGGTTGCCTACATCCAGCAACTACCAGTTTCCCATACCCAGTAACCTCGGTTGCCCACATCCAGCAACTACCAGTTACTATACCCAGAAACGGCGGTTGCCCACATCCAGCAACCTACCAGTTTCCCATACCCAGTAACGTCGGTTGCCCACATCCAGCAACTAACAGTTACTATCTCTCATACTCAGTAACGTCGGTTACCCACATCCAGCAACTACCAGTGTGACAACCCGAAAATTTTTTTTTATTTATTTATAATGTTTACAAGAATTTACAATTTATTTTTTATATTTTTGTTATTATTTAATAATAATAAATAATAATAAAAATAATGAAAACAATAATAATAATAACAAATGATATTATTAAAAATAATAATATTAATAATAATAAAAATAATAATAATAATGATATTATTAATAAAAATAATTTATAAAAATTATTAAACTTAATTTAATAAGTTCAGGGTTAGTTTTATAAATTTTGAAACTCGTTTTAAAAGATTAAAACATGAAATAAAAATGTTTTGAAACTCCAGGGACCATTCTGTAAATATCCCAAACCAACCCCCCTTCCCCGTCGATCCCACCTCCGGCCAACATCCGGCCAAAATCCGGCGACCATCAAACCACCAAAACACACCATTTCAACCCGAATTAAACATACCAACCGGTTCTAGAACAAGATTCGAACACCACACCACAAAATTGCACCAATTAAGTGCAATCCACTACCAAAATCGACTCAACCGAATGTCGGCCAAATAATGGGTCACTAAACGCACTAAATGGTATTAATAATCAAAAGTAATCGCACATTCATTATCCATTTGTCGTTTCTAAACTACCACTACAATCAATTTGGTATAAATCAAGCTCTAACACCCCTGTCGATTAACACCTCTGTCATCGACCTGCAACACAGTCAAATTCTACCTTCTGAGTTCTATTCCACCAAATTAACATAGGGTTTTTCATCACTAGAACAATTAGAAACTTCCTGTAGAAGGAACTTGATTATCATCAACGTTTGTCACTGGAATCAATCTCTGTATAAGTCGCGGCTGTTCATCGAGGTGTTCATCATCAATTCGAAACCATTCTGGTAAATTAAACATATGTACATGCACGAAATCACATGGGGAATCAAAGCCCCATGTTTATTTCAGTAAACATTGGTGATTCGATGTTCAATTTGATACCAATCGAATTAGGGTTCTTGGTTGATTTGGGGGCTATTTGAAAACAGAGGTTAAAAGAAATTGGAACGGGGTTTAAACGCGGGTGAGTCCCTTGGCTCACTGGTTTGGTGCGTGTGTGGTTTAGTTGGAGGTCACGGGTTCGAACCCGGCCCCCAACATAATTTTTTTTTTAAAAAAAAAGCCTTTTTGAGACTTTTAAAATACAGAAAAATTCTGAAAAATTATAAAAATAATTTTTATAAACTTTATTTATTTTAGAAATTAAATAATTATTTTCTGGAAATTTACTTCTTTAAAACCTTATTTATTTATTTATTTAAATAAATAAAACATATGTAATAAATTGTAATCTTTATAAAAATGGATTTTTAATAATAATTTAAACCATTGAATCATTAACGAATATTATATTATTTATGGATTAATCCCGATAATATAAATACAAATTAGATTTTAAAAATTTAAATATTTATAAAATCTTACAAAATCAAATATAAACTTACATGTTTAAATAACGTTTACAATTTATTTAGAATATAATGATATGTTAAAATCATTATTTAAATCTTTAATTATTAAAGAATTAACAACAATAATTAAATGATTTAACGTTTATAACAAATCCTCGAAAAACCAAACCCTAGATCAATTGAACACCAGATTATGAATTTGTATTTAAATTACTTATGTGAATTATAATTCCTTAGGAGGAATTTACTAGCTTATCAACATCACACGAGAACCGAGGTGAGTTCATGCCCCACTGTTTTACTAAATCTCTTTCGGGTAAGTTCAAGCCCCACTGTTTTACTAAATCTCTTTTGGATGAGTTCATGCCCCACTGTTTTACTAAATCTCTTTTGGGTGAGTTCAAGCCCCACTGTTTTACTAAATCTCTTTTGGGTGAGTTCATGCCCCACTATTTATTAAAACTCTTTTGGGGGAGATAGCATACTGGTAATGTTACAAACGTTTTCATTATATATTTAAGATGTGTATGATATTAATATAGTGCTGTTTATCATTATAAAAGTCCTCACACTTTCGAATTGTTAATATTGGATAGCGGGGAAAGTTGGATAGTACTACTGGGTGTGACGAGCCCCACCTGTGTGACTCGAGGTCAGTCGGGTGCAATTTGTCCTATGAACATCTGTCACGATATGACATCGTGGCTGGAGGCAAACATAACACAGTCAGCTTCAATGTCGAAATCACTATTTAATATCGTTTGTGAATGGGCTAGCTAGCCATTACAATGCACATGCTTAAATATACGCTATTGTTAAACTGTGACGTTTAACTGTAAACTCTTGAACTGATCAACCGTTGGGTTGATACACGCTATTGTTAAACTGGGATGTTTAACTGCAAACTCTTGAACTGATCAACCATTGGGTTGATACACACTATTGGTAAACTGTTATGTTTATACGCAAACTCTTGAAACACATCAACCATTGGGTTGATGACACTTTTGTTAAACTGTTATGATTAAACACAAACTCTTGAACTTACCAACCATTGGGTTGATTACACTTTTGTTAAACTGTTATGATTAAATGCAAACTCTTGAACTTACCAACCATTGGGTTGATATACACTTTTGTTAAACTATTATGTTTAAACGCAAACTCTTGAACTCACCAACCGTGTGTTGACTTTTAGTATGCTATTCTCAGGTCATTAATCTGGACTGCTGTTAGGAGCACTACACGGGTCAAGCATGCATCCTAACGCTTAAACAATGATACATTTGTTTATCTTTATATTTGGGTTTGTTTATTTTGTTAAACGCTTCCGCATGTATTATAAAGTTTGAACTTTGGTTTGTTATGTTAAACGTTGCATATAGAGTCGTTCCAAGTAACTATTGACTGTGATCCTAGTTTGTTCACACGCCTCGCGGTAGAATTCTGCACGTGAATTTTGAGGGTGTGACAGATTGGTATCAGAGCCATTGGTTATAGAGAACTAGGTTGCATACACACTAGACTATAACCGCACACAGTTAGTTAGTTACTTGTTCCTAGTCTTCCTAAACTTAACTTATCATCGTGGGTTCAAATCCTTAGTCTAATCTATGAAAATCTTATCGAGGTTTTGAATTCCATGAACCAAATGAACTTGTGTGACACATAGACACCTGTATTCTGGATTTTCTGGCAAAAGGCCCTCGGGCTAAGGCAAGCATATCGCATATATCTCATTGCGAGACCTGGTATGCTTACCTGGGGATTTCTGGGATGAGTGATAAACTATGGTCAATACACAGGTCTCTAAGGCAAATGGGTCAAATTACCTTGGCGTGTCAATGATTTCCAAACTTTACTGATCCTTTCGTATACTTTGATTGATCGACCCCGATATAATACATACATATTTGGTACTTCTATCATTGATGACCACTGTACTTGACAAGATATGTTAGCCTGATAGGAGGAACCGGGGTGATCATGCAAAGCAAAGTGTAACGTCCCATTTTAGGTAATTTTATAATTTGTGTTTTTAAATAAAATGAGTGGTAAATTAGAACTAACTGAGTTAAGTTAGTATTGTTAGTGTAAATGAATAGAAGTAACTAGAGGGACTATTTTTGCCAAATTGAGAAAATTAAATTTACATATTAGTAAGGAGGTGTAGAACCTCCTGGACACTCACACACACACTCACGAAGAGAGGAGAACGGGAAGGAGGAAGGAGATCAAGAACCCTAGTCAAATTGAGTTGCGGTTGTGTTGAATCCAAATTTCTAATTGTGGAATTGAGTTATAATCACCTAGTTCCTGCATCTAACTCATAAGGTGAGTCTTGAATTGGATGTTTTCTTGCTAAGTAGTTAGTTCATGATTGGGGTGTTGAGGAGAAATTCATCTATGATCAAATTTATAGGTGTTGAACTTAGAATAGTATGTATTAGGTGTTCTATGTATCATGTATGCCAATTTTGAAACTTGATGGTTCATAGCAAATTAGTTGTATGAAATATGTTGAGTTATAAATCATGCCCATAAGGTGTTTGATGAAATGCCTCCAAGAAGTTCGAAATATGAAAGGAGGGGCAAAGTGGAAATAGAATGACCGGTGGGTCAATATAGAGTTAATTATGTTTAAACTAGTCATAAATGGGTCATATGGATTGGTTTTATACCAAATGTATGTATGTGCTAAATTAATCCTAAACATATGTTTAGGTGAAGGGAGTATTAGCAAAGCGGTGAGCAAAGACAAAGGTTGAGTTGAAGCTTGCTTAAGGTAAGAACATTAGCCTCATAATCATATATAGTCTTATCTTTATGATTTTATTATGTTTACTCTTGAGTAAATGTGAGTTGTGAATAATGACCATAAGTAATGGTTATAGTAGTAGTAAGTATACATGCTTGACTGCATGAATTGGGTTGAAGCTACATGCGCGTGTGCATGAAATCAATATACCGGTATAGTTCACAGTGTGTGAATCAAACCTGGAGGGGTTATAATTATATTCAGTTACGGTGGTAACATTTAAATCACTAGTGAGTGATAAACTATATTTTGGCTACTGTGTGTAAGCCTAATTCACCAGTGGGTGATAAACGTGTGGTTTGGCGACTGTGTGTATGTCAAACATAAAGATGTATAGCGAAGTGTATAGGTGTGTGATCCAAATCTAGTATGCTAGTCCAAGTTAGTGAATGACTAGCTTAAAAGTAGAATTATGACCCATTTCTATTTAAATGTGAAAGTGTGATTATAGAATGGGTGATAATGTGATAGATGCAAAGAGTCGAAGCTAAGAGAGTTAAAGCTTCTAAATTGAGCAAATAGAGATGTTGAAATGGACCCGGGATCGTTGAAAAGTCGAAACAAACGAAACGGGTCAAAACTTTGTGAACAAAAAAATAGATAACAACATCAGCAGCAGCAGGGACGTAAATTACGTCCATAAGGACGTAAGTTACGTCCTTAACTCTTTGGTACGCCCGGAGCTACTGTCTTACGTCCTCAAAAATCAGGGGAATTAGGTTGAGGACGTAAGCTACGTCCTTGAGGACGTAAGCTACGTCCCATGCAGAATTTTGCTTTCGATTGATATTTTAAGCCCCCAAATTCCCTTCTAATAACCTATAAAGTGAGTATAAGAGTTCTTACTTAGTTCCAATGGACTAATGTGGTAAAAGTGGTTGTTTTGTAGGAATTTTCCAAGAAGGCAAAGGTGATCGATGAAGATGCTTGTGGATCGAACAATGGGTTGTTATTTAGTTTCTTTTAAACAAACTTAACGTTATGTAAATTACATAAAGGTAACTTGAGGTGTGTAAACGTTAATATTGTGTTGACGTAGTCATGGTTATGTGTAATAGAGTTTTAAAAGTAGAGATTTTAACTGGGACCAAAATTAAGAAAATCTTTTACACCTCAAACATGTTTTATAAATTATGGTAACAAGGTGGTGTGTACACAAAGTACCATTACGGGTGCACACGTAATTGTAATTTGTCGTGCATGCTAAGTCCGGTGAGTCTGGTCGGGTGGTAACATTGTAGTCAGTATAAGTCATCATTCCTACACCTTGAGCAAGAAAGTCTCGGCCCTCGTAGAACATAGCCACTGATGTGGAAACTATCTATCAGTTCTACTTGTAGGAATGCTCACCCTTACCTTGAATTTGGACGACATTCAAACCATGACATTTGTGTTAATCCCGCGGATTCGAACTGATTCTCTAGCTTGTCTGTTTTTTTTAAATCCTTGAATTTCTATTCCTTTTCATCTCAAGACAAAAGGTCTATTTTCATACGACTGATAGCTTTTGATATTTGGTAATTTAAAGAATGTCTGGAAAAGGACGTGGACGTAGGGAGAAGTAACGATCATGAGTATTACAAGTTTCTATTCTATACCCTAGGGTGCTAGGATCATAATTCTAGTAAGACCTTGTAAGGGTAACAAAACATTACTGACACTTGCCATTACTTAAGTCCTATCCTACTTAGAGCCTTCCTGGTATTTCCAATCATTTTAAGAGACATTGCTCCACTTAGTATTTCGGTAACTGAGGAACTGATTGAATACTTAGAATGGAAGTGGACTACAGGAAATATAGAAGAGTGATGAAACTCATTATACATATTCTTTGGGATGATGCTAAGGAAAATTAGGATGTCGTGTAACCGGTTTAAGCACATTCTTAGTATACCGGTGATACTTATATATAGGGTTATTAAAGTAAGCCTTGGTGATTGAGCACTATTACTTAAGGAATGAAATGCAAAGTTAGAATTGTAATTCTAAAATCGTACAATGGTAGGATTAGGTTGTGCTTTTTATACTGACAAACTCCATAAATTGACAAAGCTGATGTCATACCTATGACATTAGACCAAATAGAATTAAGGACACTGGAAAAATCTAGTGAGTAGTAGAAAGAAGTTGGAGGGTCAAACAGCAATCTAGCGGTAAGGTAGACAAGAATGCCAATTTTGTGAACCTAGCTATGTTTAATATGATTAAGCTAACGTGTGTTAAACGGGGACATTAAGAAGTTTGGAGTTCCGACCATTACTATAAGTGTGCCCTAGGTCGATTAGGACCCCAGGACAAGTTAGAAACAATCAGAATTAGGAAATGGCTATAGCTAGAAAGTAAGAACAGTTAAATTATGGAAATAAAGGTCATATAAGTCAAAGTAATACATCACGCGGTCATACATTTACGACTGAAGCAAGCCACATTCGACAAGACTAAATGTTGCTACATGTACGTACCTTATCATCAATAGTTACACATCTATTTGATACCAGGGTTGATAACAAGCTTGGAATCTTCTGGGATTATTCTTTAACTAAGCATTAACCCTAGTTGTTTAGAAATTATTTACTCTATTAAAATGACCAATGGTAATAATTAGAGGTTACACAAAAGTACACGAACATCATGACCTTGACATAGACTTAATACCGTATGAATTGGTTATCAAAGAAGGAAACCAAGATAGTCCGTCAGGAGAAGGTGGTTCGACCTATTAAACCAAAGCATGATCTCGGAACCTGAAAGGAGACCCAATCGTTTTAGGTTGATTTTTATTCTAAGCTTGGAGCACTTAACTTCTTAAACTGATTTATCTCCATTTATCCTCATTTAATCTAGCTATATGGAATCATTTATTCCTTATCTATCAACTTTCATTTTGAGCTATCATCAAAACATGATTGTGCGATGGTAGCCTTCCTAAACACTCTCTCTGCTGAAGATATTGTCAACTTATGTTCATGACTTTCTAGTCATACAAATGTTCTCAACTATGCTTATGGTTTGTTGAACTACGTATGTAAACTTACTTAGATATTGCTACCTTGCAAAACATGTTTACAAATACCTTTCCTATTGTTCGCGTCACTTCTTGAATCGCTTTTGAATCCTTAAGCTTGAAAATCATTAAATTTCTATTTGAACAACAAGACTTTAAAAGAGAAGTTCTGGAGAGAGTTACCAGTAAAGAGAGAAATACTTTTGAGACTGAGTTATTTGGAGCCAAAACATTCTTAATATATGTTGAACCCGTGTTCAGCAAAGATGGGGAGGAAATTGGTGCTAATTACATGGGCATGGAAATCACTGATCAGGTGAAAATGAGAGAAAAGATGGCAAAACTAAGAGAAGAAATAGCTATACAGAAGGCCAAGGAGACAGAACTTAATAAAACTGTTCATGTTATAGAGGTAACGATGAGAGCAAAACAAATGCTAGCAACCATGTCACACGAGATGAGATCTCCATTATCAGGGGTCGTTAGCATAGCAGAAATTCTATCAACAACAAAACTTGATAAAGATCAGAAACAACTTTTGAGTGTCATGTTGTCTTCTGATGATCTAGTCCTTCAACTTATTAGTGACATCCTCGACTTTTCCTAAGTTGATTCAGGAGTTCTGAGGTTGGAGGCCACAAAATTTAGGCCAAGAAGAGGTGATATCCCAGTGGAGGTTAATGGTGATGTTTTACGGATTAGACAAATTCTCACCCACTTGATCAGCAATGCTATCGAGTTTACTCACCAAGGAAAGATTCAGGGTAATCTTTATGTAAAAGCAAACCCATTATCTCACAACGTCGAGAAGTTAACGTGCATCCGTTTCAAATATTCGTACACCGTGGTATGACGTTAAAACATCAATCGTTATTCTGAATGATTGATTCATTTTCTGTTTTAATAATATTCTTAACCATTTTCGTGAACTCATTCCAAGATCTTTGCATAGTTTATTATTTCTTTAGACCGATGGTTGGTCAAAGGAGAAATACACATTCACAAGATATGCGTTAAGATCGTTTCATATGGTGACGTTTGGGATTCTTAAATTCCGACGGATAACCTTTCTTATCATTGTTGGTCTTATCTTGATTTCTAGACATCACCTTACCACGAAATTATATTCTGGAAATTATGGATCGGAAAGTTAAACAACTAAAACATAGCAAGGTTCCGATTGTCAAAGTTCGATGGAACTCCCGGCGTGGTCCTGAGTTCACTTGGGAACGAGAGGACGAAATGAAGCGCAAGCATCCTAACCTGTTCAAGGATGCTGCCAGTACATCTTAATTTTCGGGACGAAAATTCCTCTAACAGGGGGATGATGTGACAACCCGAAATTTTTTTTTATTTATTTATAATGTTTACGAGAATTTACAATTTATTTTTTTATATTTTTGTTATTATTTAATAATAATAAATAATAATCAAAATAATGAAAACAATAATAATAATAACAAATGATATTATTAAAAATAATAATATTAATAATAATAAAAATAATAAATAATAATAATAATGATATTATTAATAAAAATAATTTATAAAAATTATTAAACTTAATTTAATAAGTTCAGGGTTAGTTTTGTAAATTTTGAAACTTGTTTTAAAAGATTAAAACATGAAATAAAAATGTTTTGAAACTCCAGGGACCATTCTGTAAATATCCCAAACCAACCCCCCTTCCCCGTCGATCCCACCTCCGGCCAACATCCGGCGAAAATCCGGCGACCATCAAACCACCAAAACACACAATTCAAGCCGAATTAAACATACCAACCGGTTCTAGAACAAGATTCGAACACCACACCACAAAAATTGCACCAATTAAGTGCAATCCACTACCAAAATCCACTCAACCGAATGTCGGCCAATAATGGGTCACTAAACGCACTAAATGGTATTAATAATCAAAAGTAATCGCACATTCATTATCCATTTGTCGTTTCTAAACTACCACTACAATCAATTTTGTATAAATCAAGCTCTAACACCCCTGTCGATTAACACCTCTGTCATCGACCTGCAACACAGTCAAATTCTACCTTCTGAGTTCTATTCCACCAAATTAACATAGGGTTTTTCATCACTAGAACAATTAGAAACTTCCTGTAAAAGGAACTTGATTATCATTAACGTTTGTCACTAGAATCAATCTCTGTATAAGTCGCGGCTGTTCATCGAGGTGTTCATCATCAATTCGAAACCATTCTGGTAAATTAAACATATGTACATGCACGAAATCACATGGGGAATCAAAGCCCCATGTTTATTTCAGTAAACATTGGTGATTCGATGTTCAATTTGATACCAATCGAATTAGGGTTCTTGGTTGATTTGGGGGCTATTTGAAAACAGAGGTTAAAGAAATTGGAACGGGTTTAAACGCGGGTGAGTCCCTTGGCTCACTGGTTTGGTGCGTGTGTGGTTTAGTTGGAGGTCACGGGTTCGAACCCGGCCCCCAACATAATTTTTTTTAAAAAAAGCCTTTTTAAGACTTTTAAAAATACAGAAAAATTCTGAAAAATTATAAAAATAATTTTTATAAACTTTATTTATTTTAGAAATTAAATAATTATTTTCTGGAAATTTACTTCTTTAAAACCTTATTTATTTATTTATTTAAATAAATAAAACATATGTAATAAATTGTAATCTTTATAAAAATGGATTTTTAATAATAATTTAAACCATTGAATCATTAACGAACATTATATTATTTATGGATTAATCCCGATGATATAAATACAAATTAGATTTTATAAATTTAAATTTTATAAAATCTTACAAAATCAAATATAAACTTACATGTTTAAATAACGTTTACAATTTATTTAGAATATAATGATATGTTAAAATCATTATTTAAATCTTTAATTATTAAAGAATTAACAACAATAATTAAATGATTTAACGTTTATAACAAATCCTCGAAAAACCAAACCCTAGATCAATGAACACCAGATTATGAATTTGTATTTAAATTACTTATGTGAATTATAATTCCTTAGGAGGAATTTACTAGCTTATCAACATCACACGAGAACCGAGGTGAGTTCATGCCCCACTGTTTTACTAAATCTCTTTTGGGTGAGTTCAAGCCCCACTGTTTTACTAAATCTCTTTTGGGTGAGTTCATGCCCCACTGTTTTACTAAATCTCTTTTGGGTGAGTTCAAGCCCCACTGTTTTACTAAATCTCTTTTGGGTGAGTTCATGCCCCACTATTTTATTAAAACTCTTTTAGGGGAGATAGCATACTGGTAATGTTACAAACGTTTTCATTATATATTTAAGATGCGTATGATATTAATGTAGTGCTGTTTATCATTATAAAAGTCCTCACACTTTCGAATTGTTAATATTGGATAGCGGGGAAAGTTGGGTAGTACTACTGGGTGTGACGAGCCCCACCTGTGTGACTCGAGGTCAGTCGGGTGCAATTTCTCCTATGAACATTTGTCACGATATGACATCGTGGCTGGAGGCAAACATAACACAGTCAGCTTCAATGTCGAAATCACTATTTAATATCGTTTGTGAATGGGCTAGCTAGCCATTACAATGCACATGCTTAAATATACGCTATTGTTAAACTGTGACGTTTAACTGTAAACTCTTGAACTGATCAACCGTTGGGTTGATACACGCTATTGTTAAACTGGGATGTTTAACTGCAAACTCTTGAACTGATCAACCATTGGGTTGATACACACTATTGGTAAACTGTTATGTTTATACGCAAACTCTTGAAACACATCAACCATTGGGTTGATGACACTTTTGTTAAACTGTTATGATTAAACACAAACTCTTGAACTTACCAACCATTGGGTTGATTACACTTTTGTTAAACTGTTATGATTAAACGCAAACTCTTGAACTTACCAACCATTGGGTTGATATACACTTTTGTTAAACTATTATGTTTAAACGCAAACTCTTGAACTCACCAACCGTGTGTTGACTTTTAGTATGCTATTCTCAGGTCATTAATCTGGACTGCTGTTAGGAGCACTACACGGGTCAAGCATGCATCCTAACGCTTAAACAATGATACATTTGTTTATCTTTATATTTGGGTTTGTTTATTTTGTTAAACGCTTCCGCATGTATTATAAAGTTTGAACTTTGGTTTGTTATGTTAAACGTTGCATATAGAGTCGTTCCAAGTAACTATTGACTGTGATCCTGGTTTGTTCACACACCTCGCGGTAGAATTCTGCACGTGGATTTTGAGGGTGTGACAGATTGGTATCAGAGCCATTGGTTATAGAGAACTAGGTTGCATACACACTAGACTATAACCGCACACAGTTAGTTAGTTACTTGTTCCTAGTCTTCTAAACTTAACTTATCATCGTGGGTTCAAATCCTTAGTCTAATCTATGAAAATCTTATCGAGGTTTTGAATTCCATGAACCAAATGAACTTGTGTGACACATAGACACCTGTATTCTGGATTTTCTGGCAAAAGGCCCTCGGGCTAAGGCAAGCATATCGCATATATCTCATTGCGAGACCTGGTATGCTTACCTGGGGATTTCTGGGATGAGTGATAAACTATGGTCAATACACAGGTCTCTAAGGCAAATGGGTCAAATTACCTTGGCGTGTCAATGATTTCCAAACTTTACTGATCCTTTCGTATACTTTGATTGATCGACCCGATATAATACATACATATTTGGTACTTCTATCATTGATGACCACTGTACTTGACAAGATATGTTAGCCTGATAGGAGGAACCGGGGTGATCATGCAAAGCAAAGTACCATTACGGGTGCACACGTAATTGTAATTTGTCGTGCATGCTAAGTCCGGTGAGTCTGGTCGGGTGGTAACATTGTAGTCAGTATAAGTCATCATTCCTACACCTTGAGCAAGAAAGTCTCGGCCCTCGTAGAACATAGCCACTGATGTGGAAACTATCTATCAGTTCTACTTGTAGGAATGCTCACCCTTACCTTGAATTTGGACGACATTCAAACCATGACATTTGTGTTAATCCCGCGGATTCGAACTGATTCTCTAGCTTGTCTGTTTCTTTAAATCCTTGAATTCTATTCCTTTTCATCTCAAGACAAAAGGTCTATTTTCATACGACTGATAGCTTTTGATATTTGGTAATTTAAAGAATGTCTGGAAGAGGACGTGGACGTAGGGAGAAGTAACGATCATGAGTATTACAAGTTTCTATTCTATACCCTAGGGTGCTAGGATCATAATTCTAGTAAGACCTTGTAAAGGGTAACAAAACATTACTGACACTTGCCATTACTTAAGTCCTATCCTACTTAGAGGCTTCCTGGTATTTCCAATCATTTTAAGAGACATTCCTCCACTTAGTATTTCGGTAACTGAGGAACTGATTGAATACTTAGAATGGAAGTGGACTACAGGAAATATAGAGAGTGATGAAACTCATTATACATATTCTTTGGGATGATGCTAAGGAAAATTAGGATGTCGTGTAACCGTTTAAGCACATTCTTAGTATACCGGTGATACTTATATATAGGGTTATTAAAGTAAGCCTTGGTGATTGAGCACTATTACTTAAGGAATGAAATGCAAAAGTTAGAATTGTAATTCTAAAATCGTACAATGGTAGGATTAGGTTGTGCTTTTTATACTGACAAACTCCATAAATTGACAAAGCTGATGTCATACCTATGACATTAGACCAAATAGAATTAAGGACACTAGAAAAATCTAGTGAGTAGTAGAAAGAAGTTGGAGGGTCAAACAAGCAATCTAGCGGTAAGGTAGACAAGAATGCCAATTTTGTGAACCTAGCTATGTTTAATATGATTAAGCTAACGTGTGTTAAACGGGGACATAAGAAGGTTGGAGTTCCGACCATTACTATAAGTGTGCCCTAGGTCGATTAGGACCCCAGGACAAGTTAGAAACAATCAGAATTTGAAATGGCTATAGCTAGAAAGTAAGAACAGTTAAATTATGGAAATAAAGGTCATATAAGTCAAAGTAATACATCACGCGGTCATACATTTACGACTGAAGCAAGCTACATTCGACAAGACTAAATGTTGCTACATGTACGTACCTTATCATCAATAGTTACACATCTATTTGATACCAGGGTTGATAACAAGCTTGGAATCTTCTGGGATTATTCTTTAACTAAGCATTAACCCTAGTTGTTTAGAAATTATTTACTCTATTAAAATGACCAATGGTAATAATTAGAGGTTACACAAAAGTACACGAACATCATGACCTTGACATAGACTTAATACCGTATGAATTGGTTATCAAAGAAGGAAACCAAGATAGTCCGTCAGGAGAAGGTGGTTCGACCTATTAAACCAAAGCATGATCTCGGAACCTGAAAGGAGACCCAATCGTTTTAGGTTGATTTTTATTCTAAGCTTGGAGCACTTAACTTCTTAAACTGATTTATCTCCATTTATCCTCATTTAATCTAGCTATATGGAATCATTTATTCCTTATCTATCAACTTTCATTTTGAGCTATCATCAAAACATGATTGTGCGATGGTAGCCTTCCTAAACACTCTCTCTGCTGAAGATATTGTCAACTTATGTTCATGACTTTCTAGTCATACAAATGTTCTCAACTATGCTTATGGTTTGTTGAACTACGTATGTAAACTTACTTAGATATTGCTACCTTGCAAAACATGTTTACAAATACCTTTCCTATTGTTCGCGTCACTTCTTGAATCGCTTTTGAATCCTTAAGCTTGAAAATCATTAAATTTCTATTTGAACAACAAGACTTTAAAAGAGAAGTTCTGGAGAGAGTTACCAGTAAAGAGAGGAATTACTTTTGAGACTGAGTTATTTGGAGCCAAAACATTCTTAATATATGTTGAACCCGTGTTCAGCAAAGATGGGGAGGAAATTGGTGCTAATTACATGGGCATGGAAATCACTGATCAGGTGAAAGAGAGAAAAGATGGCAAAACTAAGAGAAGAATAGCTGTACAGAAGGCCAAGGAGACAGAACTTAATAAAACTGTTCATGTTACAGAGGTAACGATGAGAGCAAAACAAATGCTAGCAACCATGTCACAAGAGATGAGATCTCCATTATCAGGGTCGTTAGCATAGCAGAAATTCTATCAACAACAAAACTTGATAAAGATCAGAAACAACTTTGAGTGTCATGTTGTCTTCTGATGATCTAGTCCTTCAACTTATTAGTGACATCCTCGACTTTTCCTAAGTTGATTCAGGAGTTCTGAGGTTGGAGGCCACAAAATTTAGGCCAAGAAGAGGTGATATCCCAGTGGAGGTTAATGGTGATGTTTTACGGATTAGACAAATTCACCCACTTGATCAGCAATGCTATCGAGTTTACTCACCAAGGAAAGATTCAGGGTAATCTTTATGTAAAAGCAAACCCATTATCTCACAACGTCGAGAAGTTAACGTGCATCCGTTTCAAATATTCGTACACCGTGGTATGACGTTAAAACATCAATCGTTATTCTGAATGATTGATTCATTTTCTGTTTTAATAATATTCTTAACCATTTTCGTGAACTCATTCCAAGATCTTTGCATAGTTTTTATTTCTTTAGACCGATGGTTGGTCAAAGGAGAAATACACATTCACAAGATATGCGTTAAGATCGTTTCATATGGTGACGTTTGGGATTCTTAAATTCCGACGGATAACCTTTCTTATCATTGTTGGTCTTATCTTGATTTCTAGACATCACCTTACCACGAAATTATATTCTGGAAATTATGGATCGGAAAGTTAAACAACTAAAACATAGCAAGGTTCCGATTGTCAAAGTTCGATGGAACTCCCGGCGTGGTCCTGAGTTCACTTGGGACGAGAGGACGAAATGAAGCGCAAGCATCCTAACCTGTTCAAGGATGCTGCCAGTACATCTTAATTTTCGGGACGAAAATTCCTCTAACAGGGGGATGATGTGACAACCCGAAATTTTTTTTTATTTATTATAATGTTTACGAGAATTTACAATTTATTTTTTTATATTTTTGTTATTATTTAATAATAATAAATAATAATCAAAATAATGAAAACAATAATAATAATAACAAATGATATTATTAAAAATAATAATATTAATAATAATAAAAATAAAAAATAATAATAATAATGATATTATTAATAAAAATAATTTATAAAAATTATTAAACTTAATTTAATAAGTTCAGGGTTAGTTTTGTAAATTTTGAAACTTGTTTAAAAGATTAAAACATGAAATAAAAATGTTTCGAAACTCCAGGGACCATTCTGTAAATATCCCAAACCAACCCCCCTCCCCGTCGATCCCACCTCCGGCCAACATCCGGCGAAAATCCGGCGACCATCAAACCACCAAAACACACAATTTCAAGCCGAATTAAACATACCAACCGGTTCTAGAATAAGATTCGAACACCACACCACAAAAATTGCACCAATTAAGTGCAATCCACTACCAAAATCCACTCAACCGAATGTCGGCCAAATAATGGGTCACTAAACGCACTAAATGGTATTAATAATCAAAAGTAATCGCACATTCATATCCATTTGTCGTTTCTAAACTACCACTACAATCAATTTTGTATAAATCAAGCTCTAACACCCCTGTCGATTAACACCTCTGTCATCGACCTGCAACACAGTCAAATTCTACCTTCTGAGTTCTATTCCACCAAATTAACATAGGGTTTTTCATCACTAGAACAATTAGAAACTTCCTGTAGAAGGAACTTGATTATCATCAACGTTTGTCACTAGAATCAATCTCTGTATAAGTCGCGGCTGTTCATCGAGGTGTTCATCATCAATTCGAAACCATTCTGGTAAATTAAACATATGTACATGCACGAAATCACATGGGGAATCAAAGCCCCATGTTTATTTCAGTAAACATTGGGGATTCGATGTTCAATTTGATACCAATCGAATTAGGGTTCTTGGTTGATTTGGGGGCTATTTGAAAACAGAGGTTAAAGAAATTGGAACGGGGTTTAAACGCGGGTGAGTCCCTTGGCTCACTGGTTTGGTGCGTGTGTGGTTTAGTTGGAGGTCACGGGTTCGAACCCGGCCCCCAACATAATTTTTTTTTTTAAAAAAGCCTTTTTAAGACTTTTAAAATACAGAAAAATTCTGAAAAATTATAAAAATAATTTTTATAAACTTTATTTATTTTAGAAATTAAATAATTATTTTCTGGAAATTTACTTCTTTAAAACCTTATTTATTTATTATTTAAATAAATAAAACATATGTAATAAATTGTAATCTTTATAAAAATGGATTTTTAATAATAATTTAAACCATTGAATCATTAACGAACATTATATTATTTATGGATTAATCCCGATGATATAAATACAAATTAGATTTTATAAATTTAAATTTTATAAAATCTTACAAAATCAAATATAAACTTACATGTTTAAATAACGTTTACAATTTATTTAGAATATAATGATATGTTAAAATCATTATTTAAATCTTTAATTATTAAAGAATTAACAACAATAATTAAATGATTTAACGTTTATAACAAATCCTCGAAAAACCAAACCCTAGATCAATTGAACACCAGATTATGAATTTGTATTTAAATTACTTATGTGAATTATAATTCCTTAGGAGGAATTTACTAGCTTATCAACATCACACGAGAACCGAGGTGAGTTCATGCCCCACTGTTTTACTAAATCTCTTTTGGGTGAGTTCAAGCCCCACTGTTTTACTAAATCTCTTTGGGTGAGTTCATGCCCCACTGTTTTACTAAATCTCTTTGGGTGAGTTCAAGCCCCACTGTTTTACTAAATCTCTTTTGGGTGAGTTCATGCCCCACTATTTTATTAAAACTCTTTTGGGGGAGATAGCATACTGGTAATGTTACAAACGTTTCATTATATATTTAAGATGCGTATGATATTAATATAGTGCTGTTTATCATTATAAAAGTCCTCACACTTTCGAATTGTTAATATGGATAGCGGGGAAAGTTGGGTAGTACTACTGGGGTGACGAGCCCCACCTGTGTGACTCGAGGTCAGTCGGGTGCAATTTCTCCTATGAACATTTGTCACGATATGACATCGTGGCTGGAGGCAAACATAACACAGTCAGCTTCAATGTCGAAATCACTATTTAATATCGTTTGTGAATGGGCTAGCTAGCCATTACAATGCACATGCTTAAATATACGCTATTGTTAAACTGTGACGTTTAACTGTAAACTCTTGAACTGATCAACCGTTGGGTTGATACACGCTATGTTAAACTGGGATGTTTAACTGCAAACTCTTGAACTGATCAACCATTGGGTTGATACACACTATTGGTAAACTGTTATGTTTATACGCAAACTCTTGAAACACATCAACCATTGGGTGATGACACTTTTGTTAAACTGTTATGATTAAACACAAACTCTTGAACTTACCAACCATTGGGTTGATTACACTTTTGTTAAACTGTTATGATTAAACGCAAACTCTTGAACTTACCAACCATTGGGTTGATATACACTTTGTTAAACTATTATGTTTAAACGCAAACTCTTGAACTCACCAACCGTGTGTTGACTTTTAGTATGCTATTCTCAGGTCATTAATCTGGACTGCTGTTAGGAGCACTACACGGGTCAAGCATGCATCCTAACGCTTAAACAATGATACATTTGTTTATCTTTATATTTTGGGTTGTTTATTTTGTTAAACGCTTCCGCATGTATTATAAAGTTTGAACTTTGGTTTGTTATGTTAAACGTTGCATATAGAGTCGTTCCAAGTAACTATTGACTGTGATCCTGGTTTGTTCACACGCCTCGCGGTAGAATTCTGCACGTGGATTTTGAGGGTGTGACAGATTGGTATCAGAGCCATTGGTTATAGAGAACTAGGTTGCATACACACTAGACTATAACCGCACACAGTTAGTTAGTTACTTGTTCCTAGTCTTCCTAAACTTAACTTATCATCGTGGGTTCAAATCCTTAGTCTAATCTATGAAAATCTTATCGAGGTTTTGAATTCCATGAACCAAATGAACTTGTGTGACACATAGACACCTGTATTCTGGATTTTCTGGCAAAAGGCCCTCGGGCTAAGGCAAGCATATCGCATATATCTCATTGCGAGACCTGGTATGCTTACCTGGGGATTTCTGGGATGAGTGATAAACTATGGTCAATACACAGGTCTCTAAGGCAAATGGGTCAAATTACCTTGGCGTGTCAATGATTTCCAAACTTTACTGATCCTTTCGTATACTTTGATTGATCGACCCCGATATAATACATACATATTTGGTACTTCTATCATTGATGACCACTGTACTTGACAAGATATGTTAGCCTGATAGGAGGAACCGGGGTGATCATGCAAAGCAAAGTACCATTACGGGTGCACACGTAATTGTAATTTGTCGTGCATGCTAAGTCCGGTGAGTCTGGTCGGGTGGTAACATTGTAGTCAGTATAAGTCATCATTCCTACACCTTGAGCAAGAAAGTCTCGGCCCTCGTAGAACATAGCCACTGATGTGGAAACTATCTATCAGTTCTACTTGTAGGAATGCTCACCCTTACCTTGAATTTGGACGACATTCAAACCATGACATTTGTGTTAATCCCGCGGATTCGAACTGATTCTCTAGCTTGTCTGTTTCTTTAAATCCTTGAATTTCTATTCCTTTTCATCTCAAGACAAAAGGTCTATTTTCATACGACTGATAGCTTTTGATATTTGGTAATTTAAAGAATGTCTGGAAGAGGACGTGGACGTAGGGAGAAGTAACGATCATGAGTATTACAAGTTTCTATTCTATACCCTAGGGTGCTAGGATCATAATTCTAGTAAGACCTTGTAAAGGGTAACAAACATTACTGACACTTGCCATTACTTAAGTCCTATCCTACTTAGAGCCTTCCTGGTATTTCCAATCATTTTAAGAGACATTCCTCCACTTAGTATTTCGGTAACTGAGGAACTGATTGAATACTTAGAATGGAAGTGGACTACAGGAAATATAGAAGAGTGATGAAACTCATTATACATATTCTTTGGGATGATGCTAAGGAAAATTAGGATGTCGTGTAACCGGTTTAAGCACATTCTTAGTATACCGGTGATACTTATATATAGGGTTATTAAAGTAAGCCTTGGTGATTGAGCACTATTACTTAAGGAATGAAATGCAAAAGTTAGAATTGTAATTCTAAAATCGTACAATGGTAGGATTAGGTTGTGCTTTTTATACTGACAAACTCCATAAATTGACAAAGCTGATGTCATACCTATGACATTAGACCAAATAGAATTAAGGACACTGGAAAAATCTAGTGAGTAGTAGAAAGAAGTTGGAGGGTCAAACAAGCAATCTAGCGGTAAGGTAGACAAGAATGCCAATTTTGTGAACCTAGCTATGTTTAATATGATTAAGCTAACGTGTGTTAAACGGGGACATTAAGAAGGTTGGAGTTCCGACCATTACTATAAGTGTGCCCTAGGTCGATTAGGACCCCAGGACAAGTTAGAAACAATCAGAATTAGGAAATGGCTATAGCTAGAAAGTAAGAACAGTTAAATTATGGAAATAAAGGTCATATAAGTCAAAGTAATACATCACGCGGTCATACATTTACGACTGAAGCAAGCCACATTCGACAAGACTAAATGTGCTACATGTACGTACCTTATCATCAATAGTTACACATCTATTTGATACCAGGGTTGATAACAAGCTTGGAATCTTCTGGGATTATTCTTTAACTAAGCATTAACCCTAGTTGTTTAGAAATTATTTACTCTATTAAAATGACCAATGGTAATAATTAGAGGTTACACAAAAGTACACGAACATCATGACCTTGACATAGACTTAATACCGTATGAATTGGTTATCAAAGAAGGAAACCAAGATAGTCCGTCAGGAGAAGGTGGTTCGACCTATTAAACCAAAGCATGATCTCGGAACCTGAAAGGAGACCCAATCGTTTTAGGTTGATTTTTATTCTAAGCTTGGAGCACTTAACTTCTTAAACTGATTTATCTCCATTTATCCTCATTTAATCTAGCTATATGGAATCATTTATTCCTTATCTATCAACTTTCATTTTGAGCTATCATCAAAACATGATTGTGCGATGGTAGCCTTCCTAAACACTCTCTCTGCTGAAGATATTGTCAACTTATGTTCATGACTTTCTAGTCATACAAATGTTCTCAACTATGCTTATGGTTTGTTGAACTACGTATGTAAACTTACTTAGATATTGCTACCTTGCAAAACATGTTTACAAATACCTTTCCTATTGTTCGCGTCACTTCTTGAATCGCTTTTGAATCCTTAAGCTTGAAAATCATTAAATTTCTATTTGAACAACAAGACTTTAAAAGAGAAGTTCTGGAGAGAGTTACCAGTAAAGAGAGGAATTACTTTTGAGACTGAGTTATTTGGAGCCAAAACATTCTTAATATATGTTGAACCCGTGTTCAGCAAAGATGGGGAGGAAATTGGTGCTAATTACATGGGCATGGAAATCACTGATCAGGTGAAAAAAAGAGAAAAGATGGCAAAACTAAGAGAAGAAATAGCTGTACAGAAGGCCAAGGAGACAGAACTTAATAAAACTGTTCATGTTACAGAGGTAACGATGAGAGCAAACAAATGCTAGCAACCATGTCACACGAGATGAGATCTCCATTATCAGGGGTCGTTAGCATAGCAGAAATTCTATCAACAACAAAACTTGATAAAGATCAGAAACAACTTTTGAGTGTCATGTTGTCTTCTGATGATCTAGTCCTTCAACTTATTAGTGACATCCTCGACTTTCCTAAGTTGATTCAGGAGTTCTGAGGTTGGAGGCCACAAAATTTAGGCCAAGAAGAGGTGATATCCCAGTGGAGGTTAATGGTGATGTTTTACGGATTAGACAAATTCTCACCCACTTGATCAGCAATGCTATCGAGTTTACTCACCAAGGAAAGATTCAGGGTAATCTTTATGTAAAAGCAAACCCATTATCTCACAACGTCGAGAAGTTAACGTGCATCCGTTTCAAATATTCGTACACCGTGGTATGACGTTAAAACATCAATCGTTATTCTGAATGATTGATTCATTTTCTGTTTTAATAATATTCTTAACCATTTTCGTGAACTCATTCCAAGATCTTTGCATAGTTTATTATTTCTTTAGACCGATGGTTGGTCAAAGGAGAAATACACATTCACAAGATATGCGTTAAGATCGTTTCATATGGTGACGTTTGGGATTCTTAAATTCCGACGGATAACCTTTCTTATCATTGTTGGTCTTATCTTGATTTCTAGACATCACCTTACCACGAAATTATATTCTGGAAATTATGGATCGGAAAGTTAAACAACTAAAACATAGCAAGGTTCCGATTTTCAAAGTTCGATGGAACTCCCGGCGTGGTCCTGAGTTCACTTGGGAACGAGAGGACGAAATGAAGCGCAAGCATCCTAACCTGTTCAAGGATGCTGCCAGTACATCTTAATTTTCGGGACGAAAATTCCTCTAACAGGGGGATGATGTGACAACCCGAAATTTTTTTTTTATTTATTATAATGTTTACGAGAATTTACAATTTATTTTTTATATTTTTGTTATTATTTAATAATAATATAATAATCAAATAATGAAAACAATAATAATAATAACAAATGATATTATTAAAAATAATATTAATAATAATAAAAATAATAAAAATAATAATAATAATGATATTATTAATAAAAATAATTTATAAAAATTATTAAACTTAATTTAATAAGTTCAGGGTTAGTTTTGTAAATTTGAAACTTGTTTTAAAAGATTAAAACATGAAATAAAAATGTTTTGAAACTCCAGGGACCATTCTGTAAATATCCCAAACCAACCCCCCTTCCCCGTCGATCCCACCTCCGGCCAACATCCGGCGAAAATCCGGCGACCATCAAACCACCAAAACACACAATTCAAGCCGAATTAAACATACCACGGTTCTAGAACAAGATTCGAACACCACACCACAAAAATTGCACCAATTAAGTGCAATCCACTACCAAAATCCACTCAACCGAATGTCGGCCAAATAATGGGTCACTAAACGCACTAAATGGTATTAATAATCAAAGTAATCGCACATTCATTATCCATTTGTCGTTTCTAAACTACCACTACAATCAATTTTGTATAAATCAAGCTCTAACACCCCTGTCGATTAACACCTCTGTCATCGACCTGCAACACAGTCAAATTCTACCTTCTGAGTTCTATTCCACCAAATTAACATAGGGTTTTTCATCACTAGAACAATTAGAAACTTCCTGTAGAAGGAACTTGATTATCATCAACGTTTGTCACTAGAATCAATCTCTGTATAAGTCGCGGCTGTTCATCGAGGTGTTCATCATCAATTCGAAACCATTCTGGTAAATTAAACATATGTACATGCACGAAATCACATGGGGAATCAAAGCCCCATGTTTATTTCAGTAAACATTGGTGATTCGATGTTCAATTTGATACCAATCGAATTAGGGTTCTTGGTTGATTTGGGGGCTATTTGAAAACAGAGGTTAAAAGAAATTGGAACGGGGTTTAAACGCGGGTGAGTCCCTTGGCTCACTGGTTTGGTGCGTGTGTGGTTTAGTTGGAGGTCACGGGTTCGAACCCGGCCCCAACATAATTTTTTTTTAAAAAAAAAGCCTTTTTAAGACTTTTAAAAATACAGAAAAATTCTGAAAAATTATAAAAATAATTTTTATAAACTTTATTTATTTTAGAAATTAAATAATTATTTTCTGGAAATTTACTTCTTTAAAACCTTATTTATTATTTTTAAATAAATAAAACATATGTAATAAATTGTAATCTTTATAAAAATGGATTTTTAATAATAATTTAAACCATTGAATCATTAACGAACATTATATTATTTATGGATTAATCCCGATGATATAAATACAAATTAGATTTTATAAATTTAAATTTTATAAATCTTACAAAATCAAATATAAACTTACATGTTTAAATAACGTTTACAATTTATTTAGAATATAATGATATGTTAAAATCATTATTTAAATCTTTAATTATTAAAGAATTAACAACAATAATTAAATGATTTAACGTTTATAACAAATCCTCGAAAAACCAAACCTAGATCAATTGAACACCAGATTATGAATTTGTATTTAAATTACTTATGTGAATTATAATTCCTTAGGAGGAATTTACTAGCTTATCAACATCACACGAGAACCGAGGTGAGTTCATGCCCCACTGTTTTACTAAATCTCTTTGGGTGAGTTCAAGCCCCACTGTTTTACTAAATCTCTTTTGGGTGAGTTCATGCCCCACTGTTTTACTAAATCTCTTTTGGGTGAGTTCAAGCCCCACTGTTTTACTAAATCTCTTTGGGTGAGTTCATGCCCCACTATTTTATTAAAACTCTTTTGGGGGAGATAGCATACTGGTAATGTTACAAACGTTTTCATTATATATTAAGATGCGTATGATATTAATATAGTGCTGTTTATCATTATAAAAGTCCTCACACTTTCGAATTGTTAATATTGGATAGCGGGGAAAGTTGGGTAGTACTACTGGGTGTGACGAGCCCCACCTGTGTGACTCGAGGTCAGTCGGGTGCAATTTCTCCTATGAACATTTGTCACGATATGACATCGTGGCTGGAGGCAAACATAACACAGTCAGCTTCAATGTCGAAATCACTATTTAATATCGTTTGTGAATGGGCTAGCTAGCCATTACAATGCACATGCTTAAATATACGCTATTGTTAAACTGTGACGTTTAACTGTAAACTCTTGAACTGATCAACCGTTGGGTTGATACACGCTATTGTTAAACTGGGATGTTTAACTGCAAACTCTTGAACTGATCAACCATTGGGTTGATACACACTATTGGTAAACTGTTATGTTTATACGCAAACTCTTGAAACACATCAACCATTGGGTTGATGACACTTTTGTTAAACTGTTATGATTAAACACAAACTCTTGAACTTACCAACCATTGGGTTGATTACACTTTTGTTAAACTGTTATGATTAAACGCAAACTCTTGAACTTACCAACCATTAGGTTGATATACACTTTTGTTAAACTATTATGTTTAAACGCAAACTCTTGAACACACCAACCGTGTGTTGACTTTAGTATGCTATTCTCAGGTCATTAATCTGGACTGCTGTTAGGAGCACTACACGGGTCAAGCATGCATCCTAACGCTTAAACAATGATACATTTGTTTATCTTTATATTTTGGGTTTGTTTATTTTGTTAAACGCTTCCGCATGTATTATAAAGTTTGAACTTTGGTTTGTTATGTTAAACGTTGCATATAGAGTCGTTCCAAGTAACTATTGACTGTGATCCTGGTTTGTTCACACGTCTCGCGGTAGAATTCTGCACGTGGATTTTGAGGGTGTGACAACCAGTTACTATCTCTCATACTCAGTAACGTCGGTTGCCCACATCCAGCAACTACCGGTTACTATCTCTCATCCAGTAGGATGCCAATTAATCATCTAGGGTCGTCACCACAAGATGTTCACAAAGCTGAGTGATCGTCATCACTCCTATCAAACTGTACAGTTTCACACCCAGGCATCTTACCCTAACTGGCTTGTTGAGATTTACATCACATTACCATTTCAAAAACATTTCTTTTACTTATTGCCAATATTATCACATTCATTTACACCCCACATAATCTTTCTTTTAGCACAAGTTTAACATATTTTCATTAATCATTACACCCCATCTGACCCATTGGAATCATTACCATCACGTAATGATTAACAATGTTCAGATGACCATCTTTTACACTCTACCTGACCCACTGAAATCATTACCATCACGTAATGACTAACAATGTTCAGATAATCATTTATTACCCTCACTTTCCCCCTAACAGCTTTACAAACTGTTAGAAACGTATCAACATCACTATCACAATTCTGGTACTAAAACATTCAATTCATTTATCATTGTATGTGTGCTAGCCCAAATGTTAAAAACCAAACATTTGAAAAGGGCTTAGAACTCACCTTATCAACTTCCTCACCACAGTCTACACAATCCACGTACACAAGGTAACTAGTCCTTCCTCTAATCAGGGTATATCTAAAGCAATAAACCTTGATTCAGTAAACTTATTCTCAAACAGGACCCTCATGCGATTGAACACTTATGCGAATGAGCACTCATGCGACTGGACCTATGCGGATGAACCATGCGACTGAACCTTCAGCCGTACGACTAGCCACTCATTCGCCCGACTGAGTTCTCATTCGTTCCCAGTGTTCACTCGTCTTCATCCGGCCTTCTAACCAGGCGACTGGGTTCCCAGTCGTATGACTGAACCTACATTCGTACTCAGTCGCACGATTAGACTCTCATTCGTACGACTGAGGCATACGATTGAGCCCATTCGCCTGAAACGAATTAGCAGCTGTGTTCTTGACGTTTTTGATTCAAACTCACTCAAAATTTAAGTTTTAACCATCCAAATCATATCATATTCAAAACAGATCCTATACACATCGTTTACAATGGTTTCGGACCATTATTCATCAAAACTTCACAAAAACTTGGATCCGAATTCTCGGATTTTAATTTAGAAATGAACCAGACCAATTCAATGATTTAAAACACGTTGTTGGATCAAATTCAACCCTTTACACAGCTTATAACATCTCCGGATTGATCCGTGATGTTCAAACTTACCAAACGGAGTTTAGCCTAGTCGGTTGGCAAGAACAGGGGTGTTTGGGTGTAAAGAGAACAGGAGAATGAAGTAGATGCAGATAGAATCTGCTTTTGAACCCTCTGCACCGCCCTACTTATCCATACACACAACTTGACCGCCTCACCTTCAGTCGCACGATTGAACCATTCGTACGACTGCACCGTGCGACTGAAGCTCATACGCCTACTATTCGTACAACTGAGTCTCAATCGCACGTAAAGGGTGGGACTGAAGTTCATTTGCATATAAGTTATGCGACTGAATACTTAAACAATCAAACAAACTCAACTTAGTTGATTAATCATAACTATAATATAACTACAAGTCCGGATTTAGAAACCGGATGTTACATTAACACAGTTCAAAATTTTATACCAAAATGGTATTAAAATCTTTATATCATAAGCCAAACTATTTAGCACAGTTGAAAATTTTATACCAAAATTGTATTAAAATCTTTATACCACACGCCAAACTATTTTTAAAATTTTTTTAAACCAAATAATAATAAAAAAGCGGCAGCGAAATAAAACCGATTATTAGTTTAAATTATATAACATGAAAAAAATATTTTTAACCCTCTAATTTGTATTCGTACAATTAGAAAAGTAGATAAATAAATTTAAAAAAAAAATATATACATATATAATAAATTAAAAAGCTATTATTAAAAGTATAACTTACAAAAAAATTTAAAAATAATTACGTAATAATATTTAAGATTATAAAATAAAAGTGTATTAAAAAGATAAAGTAAACAAAATGAAAACATAAAGAAAAAACAGAATAGTAAAAAAAATTACAGATTTCGTCCTTTAAGTAACAAGGGCAAAATGGTCATTTACACAAAATTAATAGAAAAAGTTAACTTTTGTTAGTTGAAAGGACATAAAGCGTGATAAGTTTTTAAATAAAGGACGCTCAGTGTAATTATGAAAGTTTAAGAATAAGATCCATAATTTAAATATACTTAAAGGATAAAATTTGTAATTTAGTCTTTATTACATTATTATCTGGGTTTAAACCTAGTACTTTTTTCTAAGAGTCAAAACCTCTATCAAGTAGGTTATCTTAACATTATCAGTTTGTGGCGAGTTATATATGAAAATCACGTAGCTTTCTGATTAACCCACTCTACTCAAAATTGTAACAATTTTGCTTCACGGAAAACTATTTTAATTCTAATTCTCTGTATTAGTAAAGTTGTAAACATCCCTCGTAGATGACACCTTTTTAAAAGAAGTTAACCATAAAATAAATAGCTATTTTGGGTGAACCCACTTGAGAAAGAAATAGTAACAAAAAGTGTTAATCGAGTTCATCCATCCAATGTGGTGGGTAACCTATCGTATCAACATAATTGTCTAGAGATTATTTATGTCACAATAATCTAATAAAGCAGAAAAGTGACACATATATACAAGTGTCATACAATAAAGCAAAAATGTCACAAATGTATATTACAAATATCATACAAGTTTAAGGATTTACTTTATTGTATTTACTTTATATTCATGATTCGTTAAAATTTATACATATGATTATATGAATTTCAAATTTTGTTGAACAACACTTTGTTACCATTGAACAAAAATCTTTTTTTTTTCAATTTTTCATAAAATTGGTGTTGTATAAGTACTAATTAAAAATGTTAACACAAAAGGGTTAACCCAACGGTAAAGAAACACCATCAACCCCATACCTATGTTCGAACTCTCTGGGGTAAGGGTTATTATTTCAGCTGTTTTTTTTTCTTTTGTTTTTTTATCTGTAACATATAACTTTATTGAACAATGCTTTGTTGTGCCACGTGGTAAGCCACCATTTGACAAAAATCTTTTTTTTTATTTTTGATAAAATTAGTATTTGCATAAAGTATTGATTACGGATAGAGTAAAATGCAATTTTCATCCCTGACGTTTGTTGTTGAATTTGCCATTTCAAATCAAAAACTTTTTTTTTTATTTTCAGTCACTGTAGTTTACCAAATGTTGTCATTTTCATCCACTTCACTAACTCCGTTAAGATCTCCGTTAAATATAACGGTATTTTAGTATTTGTCAACACCCTAATTATCCAATTATAACAAATTAATCAATTAATATTCGATCAAAATTTTAAAAAAACATATGAAGCGACTAGTGAGACCGGACGTTTCATTTTAAAAGATTCAATTAACTCTAACTCATGTTGTTCGATTGAAATGTGCTATGGATTTCAATTGATCTTCACGTTTTGATCGAGCGTGCACCGTTGTTCGATTGAGATCTATTGTTGTCACATTTTGTTTGATTGAGTTTTGTTGTCACGTTCAAAAAAACATTACAACAACATACCTCAATTAAACAAAGCATGACAACAGCAGAACTCAATACTACAACAGGCCTCAATCGAATAATGGCACATGTTAGAACAAAATATGAAGATTAATTGAAATCTCACAGAACTCAATCGAACAACATGAGTTAGGGTTAATTGAAGCTTTTAAACCGAAACGTCTGATCTCATTAGTCACTTCATGTTTTTTAGTTTTAATTGAATATTATTGATTAATTTGTTTTAATTGGATAATCAAGGTGTTGAAAAAGAGTAAAATACCCTCATATTTAACTGAGATCTTAACGGAGTTAGTGAAGTGAATGAAAAATACAAAATTGGTAAACTACAGTGACTGAAATAACAAAAAAAAGTTTTTGAATTAAAATGATAAATTTAAGAAAACTTCAGGGGCGAAAATAGCATTTTACTCTTACGGATATTTAAAAATAATGGGTTAATCGAATGATAAGAAGGCATACTGTCACCCCTATGCCACCTGTGTTCCAACCG
The DNA here is from genome assembly GCA_024085815.1 of Flaveria linearis. Classification (NCBI taxonomy): domain Eukaryota; kingdom Viridiplantae; phylum Streptophyta; class Magnoliopsida; order Asterales; family Asteraceae; genus Flaveria; species Flaveria linearis. The sequence continues at coordinate 40,192 of JABSNV010000468.1, read as the reverse complement.
TGAGGGTGAGGGTTTATTATTTCAGGTGTTTTTTTGGGTGTCTTTTGTTTTCATCTGTTTTTTGAATACAACGTACGCCCCATCATGTAGCAAGGGTTATGAATCTAGTTATATTTATTAACTTCATATAGTTTATATGTTTATCACACACATATAGTATATTAAGAATCTTAATAAATTCATATATATACATGAAAATAAAAGTTATGCCTAGATTTTTATTTTCAACTTAAAGTATAAAATATTAAAAATACAGTGAAGGCCTAATTTTTTGTGCTTCGTTGTTTTTAAAGTTTATAACATAAACACTATCATGAATATATATCATACAATAAGGGTTGAGTTATACAAAAAAATATACATGCCAAAAGACTTGATAATAATCTATCAATTTTTAATTAATGATACAGATTAAATTATATAAAAAGTTGGTAGAATGTATCTCACTAAGTCCCATTTATTATTATTTTTTATACATTTTAATGTTTGTAAGTGTTCTATACGACATTATTTTTTAAAAGAAAATTCTCAATATAAAGAGTGTTTATTTTCTGTTTAAAATGAATATCACTACAACAATTTATCCCTGTCCCGACGAGACCTATAGCGACGACAAGTGTCGCTGCTACAGATGAGTTTATACCGACGACATGTCGTCGGTATAGAATTAGTGGGTTTTTTGACTGCTCAAAGTCTATACCGACGACATGCCGTCGGTATATAGTGGGCGGGATGCGAAAAAAGCACGCGGGTTTTTCCAAGCCCTGTGCCGACGACATGTCGTTCCTATAGATCGAATATATTTATTTTTTATTTTTTCCCTCTCCGTTTAATTTTTTTTTTGAAAATTTTTTTTCCCACGTTGTCCCGACGACCTGTCGTTGGGATAGATCTATCATTTTTAATTTTTTTATTTTTAACCTATAGCGACGACATGTCGTCGCTATAGGTTTACGCATCTTTTAATCGACCCACAGGCTTTCTGCCTCATTTTTTACCTTGAAACCAAAATATCAAACCTCTCGTTTCCTCTCGGTTTTCACTCGTATTCTAAGCCATCTTTGCATAAAAGTGAAGTGTTTGAAGGTAATAATGATGTCTTTTATTATAGTGAAGTTATATAATCTTGTTTTTGAAAGTTTTATATAAATTTTTGTGTTTTAGGTGAGATTGAAAGTTTAGGCTTGAAATTGAAGAGTTTGAAGGTTTTAAAGGTATGAAATTCGTTTACATCTCATGATTTAAATGTTATTAAGTGATTATGTTAGTGATTAGGCTTGTGTGGTCTTTGGGTTTAAATTTTATATTGTAAAAGTGTATGTATATGTAAGTGTATTTGGGTTTAATGCTAGATTAGGTTATGCTCACCAAGTGTTTGATGAAATGCATTAGATATATTTCCATGTTATTGATTGATTATAGCATGTTTAAGTGTGTTTGGGTCAAAATGACCCATTTGAATTAATATTTTTAATATGTTTAATGCAGGAACGAATTCAAGAGGAGTATGTGAGATCCTCTAGCGAGACTGGTGGAGACTCATCTGCTATTGATGAGATTCAATGCATTGAGCGCGCCTTAGGTCAAAGGCGAGGACATATACGAGGTGTTGGTCGCGTGGTGAGACATCCCACCCCTGATTTTTCTAGCTCACAACCTCCAAATAACATTTGCAAGATGAAGTTGCAGAGATTAGACAAGAACTTAAACAACAACAACAACAAAATGAAGAAACTATACAACAACAACAACAACAACAACAACAACAAATAGAAGAGATGCAACGACTGATCCAAGAGCAGATGGAAATGATGCGTTACTTCCAGCAGCAACGACCACCTGGAGGCAATTAGAGTTTATATTTTTATTAGATTTTATAGAACTTTAAACTACTTTAAAATTATATGAACTATTTGTGTGTTAAACTTGAATGTGATTTGCACTCATTATATGTTTGTTAAATTTGCATCAATTATGTGTTTGTTTAATTTTTATAAAAAAAGCAGGTTCCTAAAAAAAATAATAAATAACAGTCTATAGCGACGACATGTCATCGCTATAGACTGTTATCTTTTTTTTAAAAAAATATATATATTATCCATAGGGACGACAAGTCGTCGCTATAGATAATATAAAAAAATATATATTATCTATAGGGACGACATGTCGTCGCTATAGATGATATAAAAAAATAAATATCATCTATAGGGACAACAACCATATCATTTCTGCAAAACACTCTCTCTCTCTCTGCAAAACTCTCCAACGTTCAAATCTCCGACCACCACCCCCCCCCCCACCGGCGACCGCCCCCCCCCCCGAAGACCTATCCTCACCGGCGACCTCCGCCGGCCAAACCCGAGAGAAGCTCCTTCGAGAGCACTGCTTCTCGATCGACCTCTACTACTCCAGAGAAGCACCGGCCAAACACGAAAGAAGCACCGGCTTCTCGACCTCTGCTTCCCGATCGACCGCTGCTTCTCGCTCTGAGGTTTACGATCGACCACTGCTTCTCGATCTGCCTCTCGATCGACCACTGCTGCTTGATCGACCTATACTACTCGATCGACCACTGCTTCTCTATCCTCACCGGCGACCTCCGCACGCTGCTTCTCGATCTGAGGTTTACGCAGCCGAGACCATCTCTCGGCCTCTGCTTCTCGATCGACCACGCTCGAGCACCTCTCTCGACCCCGATCGACCTCTGCTAAAGGTTGCCAAATCTAGGGCAAATCTGAAGAACCGTACATCTGGTGAGATTGTTCCATCTCTCTCTTTTAGTTTCTAGTTTAGGCTGATATTGGCTGGGTTAGGAGTACCAGCAGGTTTAGTTGATTACTGGTGCATCATTTGTGCATCATTTGTGTGACCTGTTTTCTGTTTTATGTTGCTCTGTACGGGTTACTGGCTTACTGGTGCATCATTTGTGTGATTTTAATCCTTGACTCTTCTTGAGTCTGATGTAATTCTTGTCTATTTTTCTGCTGACCGTTTAGGGCTGTGTTTGTGCCTAATTGATTAGTGGTTATAACTTGTTGATTAGTTGTATAACTGTTAGTGTTTTGATATTAACTGCTAAGTAAAGTGTATATTGTTCTGATTGTTCTGATTGTGTCATTTGGACTGATTGTTCTGATTGTTAGGTTATATCTCTGCTACTAGTCTGATTGTTAGTTTATATCCCTGCCTCTAGTCTGATTGTTAGTTCATATTCTCTGCTCCTGATTTTAAATAGCTACTTGTTCTGATTTTAAATAGTTTAGATTGGACTGATTGGCTGGGTTAGGGGTACCAGCACTCTGCTTTTAATAGGGATTTGATTGTGCCAGTCACATTGTCTTGTGATTTGATATATTTCTGTTGCTGGTTGTAGTTGTGTTTGACTGCTTCTGTTTATGCTTTATTAGTGTGGCATCCTCTTTTTAAGGTGTTTCTTGTCACGTTGGGTGAGTGAGGTATAATAGATAACAGGAGACATTATGTTGTCCCGAGATCATGTACGGTGACGAGAGATGCAACTACAGGGAATAAGGGTTATAAATTACGAGTGGCATCATGGAATGTAGGAACACTTACTGGTAAGTTATTAGAGATAATAGATGTGTTAAGGAGTCGTAAGGTTCAGATAGCGTGCCTCCAGGAGACTAGATGGCGAGGTGGGAGGGCAAAGGAGTGTAATGGGTATAAACTATGGTACTCAGGGTCAGATGGAACAAAAAATGGAGTAGGTTTTTTAGTAGCTAAAGAACTTCAGGATAATGTAGTGGAGGTTAGAAGAATCGATGATAGACTGATGTTGTTAAGGATAGTAATAGGAGACGAGGTAGTGGCTGTAGTTAGTGCGTATGCACCGCAAGTTGGACTAGGGGATACAGAAAGAAAGAAGTTCTGGGAGAGTTTAGATCACGTTATAGGAGACATACCCCGAGAAGAAAAAATATTCATAGGAGGAGATTTTAATGGGCATATCGGTAAGGACAACGATCATTTCCCGTTGGTGCATGGAGGCTTTGGGTATGGTCTGAGGAATGACGTCGGTAGGGAGCTGCTTGACTTTGCATTAGCGCATGAACTAAGCATCATAAATTCGTTTTTCAAGAAAAGAGAATCGCATCTAATTACGTTTAGCAGCGGCGGGAGACACACACAGATAGATTATTTGCTGATGAGGAGAGAAGATCGTAGCTCGTGGAAGGACTGCAAGACAATACCGGGACAGACAGTAGTCACTCAACATCACATGTTGGTGGCAGATATACGACTGAAGAGAGCAAGTGTCCAACCAACTAAGAGAAGTAGACCTACGATCAGATGGGGACAACTCAAAGACGAAAAGATTACCATCTTTAGAGATAAAATCATACCAATGAATCCGAGTGAGCCACAGGAAGACGCAAACGAAAAGTGGGAGGCTATGGCAACTAGAGTCATTCAAGCAGCTAAAGAAACGCTTGGGACTACAACAAATAGGAAAATCGGTCATAAGGAATCCTGGTGGTGGAACGAAGATGTACAGGAGAAGATAAGAATTAAACAACAAAGTTTTAGAGAGCTTTTACGCTGTAATAATGAGGAAGAACGAACAGAGCTAAAGATAAATACAAAGAGGCAAAACGAGAGGCGAAAAAGTCTGTGTCAGAGGCAAAGAACACAGCATACGAGAGGATGTATAAGCGATTAGAGACGAAAGAGGGTGAACATGACATGTTTAAGATTGCCAAGGCAAGGGAACGTAGTAGACAGGACTTGAGATCGGTGAAGTTTATAAAGGACGCGGATGGAAAGCTCTTGGTGAGGGAGAAAGACATCAAGGGGAGATGGAACACTTACTTCGATAACCTTTTCAACATAACGAACCGTAATCAACAAACGGAGATCGATGAAACAACTCAAACGACGCAACAAAACAAGTGTTATTGTAGAAGCATCACAGTCGATGAAGTTAAGAGAGCTTTGAAGAAAATGGGAAGGGCTAAGGCGGTGGGGCCAGACAACATCCCGATTGAAGTGTGGAAGTGCCTGGGAGATGAGGGCCTACAATGGCTAACGGACTTATTCAACACTATCTTTAAGACAGGAAAGATGCCAGAGCAGTGGAGAAGCAGTGTCATAGTCCCCATATATAAGAAAAAAGGAGATGTCCAATGTTGCGCAAATTACAGAGGAATAAAGCTATTGAGTCACACGATGAAGCTATGGGAAAGAATTGTTGACACGAGAATTAGACGAGAAACTCAGATAGCGGTAAACCAATTTGGATTTATGCCAGGCCGCTCTACAACAGAAGCTATACACGTCATAAGGAGGATAATGGAGAAATATAGAGAAAAGAAAAGAGACCTGCATATGGTATTCATTGACCTAGAAAAAGCATATGACAGTGTGCCGCGGAAAATCATCTGGGAAAGTCTACAACTTAGAAAGGTACCAGAAAGGTATATCAAAATAATAAAGGATATGTATGACGGGGCAAAAACATGTGTACGAGCACCTGTCGGAGACACAGACTACTTCCCGGTGGAAGTAGGACTCCACCAAGGATCGGCATTGAGCCCATTTCTCTTCACAGTGGTGCTGGACGAGATGACCAAGTCTATACAACAACCAGTCCCATGGTGTATGCTGTTTGCGGATGATATTGTCTTAATATCAGAATCTAGGACGGTGCTTAACGAGAGATTAGAACAGTGGAGAGCAGCAATAGAACGCAAGGGCTTAAGGATAAGTCGCTCTAAGACAGAATACATGCATTGTAACTTTAGTGGTGAGGCCGAAGAGGACACCCAAATCAGTATCCAAGGCATGGCGGTCCCCCGGACGTCTAGGTTCAAATACCTTGGCTCGTACGTACAGGAAGATGGAGAGATACACAACGATGTAGCACACCGTATACAATCAGGATGGTGCAAGTGGAGAGCAGCTTCAGGGATTTTGTGTGATAAGAGGTTCCCGGCAAAACTAAAGGGAAAATTCTACAGAGTGGCAGTACGTCCAGCTATGTTATACGGCACAGACTGTTGGGCCATAAAGAAATCGCAAGAGAGACAAATAGAGGTCGCAGAAATGCGAATGCTGAGGTGGATGTGTGGACACACAAGATTGGATCGGATAAGAAACGACGTCTTTCGTCAGAGGCTAGAGGTGGCGTGTATCACAAAAAAATAAGAGAGGGAAGATTAAGATGGTTTGGGCACGTGAAGAGGAGAACGATGGCAGCACCAGTCCGAGCAGTAGAGAACATCAGCCTAGAGGGTAGGAGGAGCAGAGGTAGACCTAGGTTGACTTGGGACGAGGTTATTAGGAGAGATATGATGGACTTGCATATCTCTGAGAACATGATCGAGGATAGAAGTGAGTGGAGGCGTAGAATTAAAATTAAGGACTTTTAGTGGGTTTTGTGGGTGGGAAGGGTATACGGTGACATATGGCCGTACCCCACACGTTAGGTGTAGTTTTCCTCATCTATCCTTTTTGGGTGTTACATGCGCATTATCTAATTCTTCTTGTGATATTTATCATTGTGTTATATGCTTCGTATTATGATGGTTATTGCCTTTGTTATGCTTTGTTATATGCTTTGTATATGCGTTGTATTATGATTGTTATTGTTATTGCCTGTTATATGCTTTGTATATGCGTTGTACTGTGATTGTTATTGTTAACGAGTCAGGGGTCTCTTCGGAAGCGGTCTCTCTATCTTTCTAGATAGAGGAAAGACTTGCCACCATATACCCCTCCCAGACCCTGCTCTTCAGCGGGAGACACTGGGTATGTTTGTTTGTTTGTTTATAGGGACGACATGTCGTCGCTATAGATAATATACATATATATTTTTTTATTTTTTTTATTCGTTAATTTCAGAAACCACGACTGTTATAGGGTCGACATGTCGTTGCTATTGCTAAGTTTATGCCGACGACGTCTATCCCGACGACATTTTAACTTATAACTACTAATTTTTTGGGACAAAATCTATAGCGACGATATGTCGTCGCTATAGATCAAAATAGTCTATAGCGACGACATGTCGTCCCTATAAGGTCTCACTTTTTCGTTGCTATAGACCCATTTTCTTGTAGTGTATAGTATTGTTATATATAAAAATATTTTTTAAAATTTTACAGTTCATTGTATTTTCCAATCCACTATGATTTTCAGCATGTCACATTGTTTTTTACTTACTACTGTGTTTTTCCTAAACACTATTATGTTTTTTTTCCTTACAATAAGGAGTTCTAAAAATATAATGATGAAATTACACTATTATATATTTTTAATATGTAAAATTAAAATACAATGATAAATAACAATAAATTTATCTAATACATGAAATCAATAACAAAATAACATTAAATGATCTAAAACTTAAATTACAATGATAAATAGATATAATGCAAACCTGTAACATTAGACACAAAGAAATAAGTTTGATTACTACTTAATATTCATAACATGGTCTCTTAATGTAAAAGGGTAACTTTGTAAAACAGTAATCAAGTTTTAAAATTATTTTAATTAAGTCACTAATAAGTTTTTTTATTCCAATCAGATTACTCATAAAATTTTTGTCCCAGTCATGTCACTAAAGTTTTAGGATTGTTCTAATTAAATCATTCATAAGTTGCAAAAAAAAATTTAAAAAATAAAATTTTCTTAAAAAAATCAACAATATTTATAAAAAACTAAATTATATTAAAAAAATTGTAAATTATTTAACGCAATGAAAAAAATATGAGTGATCTGATTATAACACTCTAAAACTTTAATAACCTGATTGGAACAAATAATAGTATTAGTAACCCAATTGGAACATTTTTAAAACTTTAATTACCTGATTAGAACAAATAAAAATATGAATGACCTAATTGAAACGATGGTAAAACTTGCTTACTATTCTTTGAAGTTTTCGCTAATGTAAACTTCAACATTAATGTTATGCTTGTAACATTTAAGGCAAAAAATTTTTTGGAAGAAAACCGCTCTTGTGAATTCTTGATGTAAAGAAGGTCAAACTTGCAAATTGGTCATGTCTAATAATATAACTTTAATTAATATGCTTAATCTCAACACAAAACACAAAGCCTACTATACCGTCAATGCTTGTTATACGTGATAAATATATGTGTACTAGACTTTGTGTGTTCTATGTTAACTGCAAGAAAAGGTGATCCTATTACAGTTTACACCATCAAGGATGTGATCGTGTATTTTTATGGACGTGCAACTTTTGATACTTCACTTCGTGTTGCTAGAAACCCTAGCGCTATTACTCATCATCACGACCCAATGCATCATGTTCATCATTTTGAATTAGTCATCTCAAACTTATTGTTCTTCTTCTAACTTTCTAATACCAAATAAAAAATAGCTCAAATGTGCACTTTTTTTGGTGTTTATTTTCAAAAGTCAGGATTCTTGTTTGATTTTTTGCAGATTATCATTACATTTGTATTTTTTCCCGTTTTGTTTTAAAATGTAGGGTCAATACATGACTTGTTAAGAATGATAAACTAAGAAAAGTAGAAATAATGTTGATGCCTAGTAGCGTTTAAAGCTCTCATACGATTAAAAGAATATGTTACAAGGATAAATGAAACTTGCATATTACTGTTTATGAGTACTAAATATTCTGAAAACTGAAAATAAAGGTTAAGGTAATGCAATTAACTTCACCCACAGTTTATGTGGTTTTAAGAGTTCATGTGATCTATTGTAACGATTAATACAACAGAAAATTTGATAAATAGTTAAAAGGGACAATTTAAGAAAAAAAATAAAACAGAAAAATAAACATTTAAGGATATTTTTGTTATTAATTTGAATGGAATTAACTTCAATTTGAATTCGAATCATTTCGAAAATTTAAAGCAAATTTATATACAATTTTCAATATTTATAACCAACTCAAAAAAAAAGATCATTAACACAAATTGCACATGATTTTTAGAATGACCACTCACACATTTATTAATTTTTACTTTTGAAATACATCGATTGACAACTCATGAATAATCCTACATAAATTACCCTCAAAAGTCAAAACTAAAATATATTTTTTAACAACAAATAACTCCATGATCTATCGGGATTGATTACCCTGAACCTAGCCGTTAGTTGAAAGTCATACCCCTCAAATACGCGAGAACCGGATTGAATCCGTAAATCTCGCCCCCATCAGGATCAAACCCTGAATGAAATCCCGAACCAAACCTTCACCTGGGTCACTTAGTACACCCGTCCGACCCTATAACCACCTCAGCACTTAAATAATTGACAACTAAAATCTAGTGAGATAGTTGAATTTAAAATATCATTTGCGATTACATCAACCACACCTAGAGTTAGACAAGGGTTAATAGGAGGAAATGATAGTGTGGGAAGAGTTGACCCCCCACTTGTCGGCCCAAAGAGAATCAACTGATTCAATTGAAAGCAAGATTGGGCCCACATGTTTTCACTATAAAGGTAACGCTTTTGGGAGGAGAAAGGGTCAACAATCCCCATGCGCTCACTAGAAAATACCCATTTTTCTTTTAAATTGTTATGATAAATATTTACTGTTCTACTCTATTAACTTGTTATACTTATTTTTATAAATCAATAACTATATCATATTTTCTATACTTAAATTATTTTAAATTAATTTACATCATGTTTAGTTTTTAACCCAAAAGTTTCATTATAAAAAAGAAAGTCACTTGTTATGTTTATTAAAAATTAAATCTATTCAATTGCTTGCAAGAGAACAATCCGATAGTAAATTGGTGATAAATGTTTACTATTCTAGTTTATTACCTTGTTAGGTTTAATAACAATGAAATGTATTTAGTTTTTAAGTAAGAGAACATTTAGGTGGTAATTGACTAATTGATGGACTCTTGGAATCGTAGGTTTACTCTTATAAAATGCATGTATAATAATTTTAGATGTATAATATTTATATAGTAGGGAAGGTGTGTGTTTGTCATTAAAAAGTTTACCTAGTTTCAATTTATGAAATTTTAAAGTTTTCAATAAATAAGATTTAGTGACAAGATATAATAGTTTGATAAGTTATTTAGAAGTGTGAATATCTTCTAAGATAAATGAAAACACAATCATTTTTTATTTAATATACACACATACATATAATGTTTTATTTAAATTTTTAAAAATGATAAACAATGTAACTTTTTACAGTGAAACTTATTTAAAAGTATCACATCATTATGGACTTTCAATATTAAAAAAATATGTAAATCCAGATTAAAACTGATAAGCAAAATGCCAAATTTTATGAGCATGTTACAGCCTTAAAACAAACTTTTGACATTCTTGTTTCTCCAAGAAGTACCGCCAAATTCCTAAAGACCATTGTAAAATATATGCTTTCATGATCTCCGACCCTACAACAACATAAAACGTCAAACAACGTGTAATTGTGAAACTCAAAAAACAAAAATAAAACATGAACCATCTTCAAGAATTATGATATCTTTCTGATATATGGCGCGTTATCACGAATTATACTGAAATATTATCATAAACAATTAATCATAAATTATCATGAACCATCATGAATTCAAGTGAGTTTGATTAGATAACAGTTTATGTACTCATACGTAATCTGAAAAGTTGAAATCCACCAGTTAAATGTATTTGTAATCATTTCTAGCGGGTTGTTACCTACACAATATACCATTAAATTTAATTGCAATGGTCTCGTGACTTATTGGCGTCAGTTAGGTATTAAGAGTAAAAACAGTTGTTGTTATGTGCAAGTGTAAGATTAGGTGGCGTTAAAAGTAAAAACAATTGTTAAAAAAAGGGTATAAATTATGTTTAATAGAAATGTAAAGGCGGTTATTTACTGTCACACCCCGACCGACGGCGGAATCATCGGAGCGGACGAGGGAATGATGGATTGTTCATAACACATGGTTGTCTAATAGTGAAAATAATATTAAAATCAGATTACAAGATAGTATAAGTTTAACATACACAAATACAACAATTGAAACCACAAATAGTAAATGTCTTTTATTTTAACTAGGTCCAGGTCTTAAATGAGCAGGTAGAAGTCCACTATCTTGCTTAACCTGAAATCATGTGAGAAAATAAAGTCAGCTAACGAGTTAGCTGGTGAGTAATCACGGTTTTGAATATACATATAGATTGATTGATTGATCCATTGATAGTAATTCAATTCACAAGGTAATATTAAGACTTATATGATAACCGCGAAGCATATAGATAAACCGACACAATATAAACCCCTTGACTTGACACTTGCATATAATGGACTCCACACAAACACCATAGATTGACTAATTGCCTCTGGTATAATCACCACTCGTAAGCCATGTGGGGTGGGTTATTCAAACCAGTAGATCTACCATTGATACCAGGATTGATTGATTGAATTAGGGTTTACTGTCGTCCAGTTTATCACAGTATGTTCACATAATTGCAAGTAATAACATAACCTGTCTTGAATTGAATTGAAAATGAAATAACAATAGAATATCATGATAGAATATATTGTATCACATGATTTCCCCCAAATAGGAAATGATATAAAAAGGGGATATGAATACTCACCTGATTGATGAGATTGGAATTTGGTCGTGATAGATTAGACACCAACGATTTCCTTATAATTAACCTAGGGAACGGTGTCTCGAGTTAGAATAATAATGATTTGGGAATTTGGGAATGTATTAGGTTCTCCATTGGGTCTTGAATGGTAGTTTAAATTTATAAATTTTATTTGGTTTGAATGTCTTGAAATGAATTGGTTGTAAGTTATATGTCAACAATTTTAAAATAATTTATACATATAAGTTATACATATATACAATTTATTAATAAATTGTATATGTATAATTATATACATAATTATATATAATCATGTAATTATATATAATTATATGTATATTTATATACATAATTATATGTATATAATACATTTATATATAAGTAAACATAATTATACATCGTATGTTAGTTATAAATTGTATACGATTATGTAAAAATTATACACATTTAATTTATTCAAATAAAAATTGTTTCGATAATCGGATAATATATATCTATGTAGATATATTGGATAATTATATATTATACACTAATTTTAAATATAATTTGTTATTTATTTATTTAAAACAATTAAAATAAATAATTAAAATATTGAAATAAATTTCAGAAAAATAATTAGGTTGTTTAAAAATTTCTAATGTTTGTAAAAATGTTTTTATGATTTTTAGAATTTTTTCTGAATTTTTAATGCTTAAAAAGAGAGTTTAAAAATATATGAGGTGGCCCGGGGTCGAACCAGGGACCTCTCGGATGTGATAGAGCGTGGGAACCGGTGAACCAAGGCCTTAGCCGCGGTTATGATCCGGTTTTATTTGATTTTAAACACCACCCAACAGAACCCCCAAAACCCGAAGAACCCTAGGTTCGAATCTCCTTAAATTGAACCTCGATTCGATTTCAATAGTGATTGAAACCATGGGGCTTTCATTCCTCCTGAAAAACCGAGTTCATAGAGGTATTAATTACCTGTTAAGATGGTGTATTCGATGTGTTGAGTTCGAGATAGGTCCGCGACTAGATGCCAATCGAATGTTGCTCAGATCGTGATGATAATCAAATTAAATTGGTGTGAAGCTTTGGATGATGATCGAGAGTGGAAGCCCCTAATCAATTTCAGGTTTTGAAACTCCGAAGGTAGTGTTCGAGTGAGTTGCAGGTCGCGATGAAGATGAAGATTGATTTCAGTGTTTGTGTTTGTGTTTGGTGAAATTGAAACCAGAGTTCGATTGTGTATGTAATAATGATCGATTTTGCAGCTTTAATTTGTTTATTGATGTTGTTTGAGTGGGTTTATGAGCTGTATAGAATCCGAAGTTAAAGTGACAATTATAGCCGTTTATTTGACTAATTCAACACGTTTTGTGTTGGAATTCAATCCAAATGGATCCAAGGAAACTTTCGGTGTGATTATGGGGTTCAAATTGTGTAAATTGGCCGATTTCTTGTCGGGAATTTTGTGATTTCAATGTGGAGCTTTGGATTCGAATTTACCGGCCATTAATCGTGTTTAATGGGTGTCGTGGGTTCGAAACAGGTCCACGAGTACATTGAAACCGGTTTTGTGAGTTGAAATGGTGAAATTTTATGGTTTTCGGCTTCGCCGGCGTTCGGCCGGAGTCTCGCCGGAGACTCGCCGGAAAAACGGGGGGGATGGTTTGGGTTTGAAAAATTTACAGATTCGGTCCCTGTGGTTTTAAGTTTAATACTTTATGTTTGAAACTTTGGTTTTAAGTTTCATAATTTACATAATCACCCCCTGGACTTAAAAATCAAATTTTTAATACATGTTTATATAGATATATATATATTCATATATATATATATATATATATTTTATATAATTCTTACTAATTATTAATAGCAGTATTTTATTATTATTATTATTATTATTATTATTATTATTATTTTATTATTAGGATTATTGAAACTTTCGAATTCAATATCGACGAAATCAACTTTATTAAAATACGCAATGTTACAGTCTCCCCTGGTTTAGGAAATTTCGTCCCGAAATTTAAATCACGAGGAGGCTGAAACGAAAAGATGAGGGTACTTGGTTTTCATTTGGTCCTCGCGTTCCCAGGTGTACTCTGGCCCACGTTTAGACTCCCAACGAACTTTGACAATAGGTATCCGACTGCGTTTGAGTTGTTTAACTTCTCGATCCATAATTTCCACAGGTTTCTCAATAAAGTGCATAGATTCGTCAATCTGGACTTCGTCGAGTGGAATGTGGAGATTTTCATCGGCAAGACATTTCTTGAGATTTGAAACATGAAACGTCGGATGTATATTGCTAAGTTCTTGAGGTAGTTCAAGCTTGTAGGCCACTTTCCCAATTCGCTCGAGCACTTTGAATGGACCCACGTAACGAGGTGCTAGATTCCCTTTCTTTCCAAAGCGAATCACTCCCTTCCAAGGTGACACCTTAAGAAGTACGAGATCACCGACATTGTATTCCATGGCTTACGTCTTTTGTCAGCATAATGCTTTTGACGATTTCTAGCAGCGACCAAGTTATCACGGATCTTATGAATTTTGTCGGTTGTTTCTTGTATCAATTCCGGACCAGTAATCTGTGATTCCCCAACTTCAGACCAGCAGATGGGAGATCGACACTTTCGACCATACAAGGCCTCAAATGGTGCCATCTGGATACTGGTATGGTAACTGTTATTGTAAGAGAATTCGATCAACGGAAGATGAGAATCCCACGATCCACTGAAATCAATGACACAAGCCCGGAGCATATCCTCGAGGGTTTGTATCGTTCTTTCAGTCTGACCGTCAGTTTGTGGGTGATAGGCTGTACTAAGATTTAGTTGCGTCCCGAGAGCTGATTGGAGACTGTTCCAGAAACGAGAGATGAAACGACCATCGCGATCAGAGATAATATCTAAAGGTACACCATGACGACTGACTATTTCATTAATGTAAATACGAGCCAATTTCTCGACTCGATAATCTTCCCGAATTGGAATGAAATGAGCCGACTTAGTCAATCGATCAATGATAACCCAGATACTATCGTGACCACTAGCGGTACGAGGCAGCTTGGTGATGAAATCCATGGATATGCTTTCCCATTTCCATAGTGGAACCTCGGGTTGTACGAGTAATCCAGAGGGACGTTGATGCTCAGCTTTGACTTTGGAACATGTGAGGCATTTAGATACATACAAGGCTATATCCTTCTTCATACCGGGCCACCAATATTGGTTCCGAAGATTCATGAACATCTTATCTGCTCCCGGATGAATTGAATAACGAGCCTTATGAGCCTCATCCATGATGGTTGTTCGAAGATTATCACGATTCGGAATCCAAAGTCGATTTAGAAAATACAGTAGTCCGTCCGACTTGGTTTCCAATTGGAGTTCAGCACCGCATGACATTTCCTCATACATGTTGCCCTCGGTGACTGATTCGTGTTGAGCTTCGAGTATACGGGTCAAGAGGTCGGTTTGAATGGTAACACTTTGAAGCATAACTTGACCCTTACGACTTAATGCATCGGCCACGACATTAGCTTTACCGGGGTGGTAACGAATCACACAGTCGTAGTCATTGAGTAGTTCGACCCATCGTCGTTGCCTCATGTTAAGCTCCTTCTGGTTGAAGATATGCTGGAGACTCTTATGATCGGTGAATACAACACATTTAGTGCCATAGAGATAGTGTCTCCAGATTTTGAGTGCGAATACGACAGCACCCAATTCAAGATCGTGCGTCGTATAATTTTTCTCATGAATCTTCAATTGTCTTGAAGCATAAGCGATAACTTTGCCTCGCTGCATGAGTACGCAACCTAGACCTTGTTTCGAAGCGTCAAAATAGACAACAAAGTCGTCGTTTCCATCAGGAAGAGTTAGAATCGGTGCCTCACACAACTTTTGCTTGAGCGTTTGAAATGCTTTTTCTTGATCAGGCCCCAAGAAAAAGGTTTATCCTTGTGGGTCAAAGCAGTGAGTGGCACAGCAATCTTTGAGAAGTTAGGAATAAAACGTCGATATATCCGGCTAGACCCAGGAATGAACGAATCTCTGTAGGAGTTTTAGGTTCTCCCCATTTCTTTACTGCCTCGATCTTTGCGGGATCAACGTGAATTCCCTTGTTGTTTACTATGTGACCAAGAAATTGAACCTCATTAAGCCAAAATTCACACTTTGAGAATTTGGCGTAGAGTTTCTCTTTCCTCAGAAGTTCGAGTATTAGACGAAGGTGATTCTCGTGATCGGATTTTGATTTGGAGTATATCAAGATGTCGTCGATGAATACGATCACGAATTTGTCTAGGTATGGCCGGCACACACGATTCATTAAATCCATGAATACTGCCGGTGCGTTGGTTAACCCGAATGGCATCACTGTAAACTCGTAATGGCCATATCTCGTTCGGAAAGCGGTTTTTGGAATATCATCATCATGCACACGGAGTTGGTGATAACCAGAACGAAGATCGATCTTTGAGAAGTGAGTGGCTCCTTGAAGCTGATCAAATAGATCGTCGATTCTGGGTAATGGGTAACGGTTCTTGATTGTGAGTTTGTTGAGTTCTCGATAGTCAATGCACATACGGAATGAGCCATCCTTTTTCTTCACGAATAGGACTGGAGCTCCCCATGGTGACGAGCTCGGCCGAATGAATCCTTTGTCTGACAGTTCTTGCAATTGGCTAGCAAGTTCTTGCATCTCAGATGGTGCAAGTCGATAAGGAGATTTGCCACGGGAGTTGCACCAGGTACAAGGTCGATTCGGAATTCAACTTGACGAACGGGAGGAAGACCGGTTAAATCTTCGGGAAAGACTTCAGGAAACTCTCGAACAACCGGAATGTCTTCAATCTTCTTAGGTTTCTCATCTGCCTTCACGATATGAGCTAAGAAAGCCACGTAATGCTTGCGGAGGTACTTTTGAGCTTTGGTACAAGACATGAGTTTAAGCCCCTTGTAAGGTTTTTCCCCGTAGATTGTAGTATGCTCCCAGTCGGGAGAGGGATACGAATGGTCTTTTCATGACAAATCACTTCGGCATGATTCTTTGATAACCAGTCCATGCCTACTATAATGTCGAAACCACCCAGTTGCATGGGTATAAGATTGATAGGGAAATCATGCTCGCTTAGATTCAAAGTACAGTCGGGAATGACAGAATTAATTGTAATGGGTTTTCCATCAGCTATCTCTACCGTAAAGGGGTTATCTAGTTTGGTTCGGGCACTAGCAAGTAATGGCTCAAAGTCTAAGGATACAAAGCTTTTATCTGCACCGGTGTCAAAAAGAATCGAAGCGTATTGATTATTAATTTGGAACATACCGTTCACCACGTCGTTGCTAACTTGGGCTTGTTGGGCATTGATGTTGAATGCTCGACCTTGAGCTGCAGGGACGGCCTTGAGAAGCTTCGGACATTAGTTGCGGAAATGGTTAGGATCTCCGCATTGGTAGCAAGCTCTTGCGTGTGTGATTGTCGGGGTATGCTGAACAGTTGGTGTGGTAACTGGAACCCTTGCAGTATTCTTGCACACGTTGAATGTATGGCCGAAACGACCACAGTTTGTGCATTGGCGACACTGAATGTTAGCAGGATGGTGATACTTGCAGTGGTCACATTGCGGAAAGGGTCCAGCGTATGGCTTTTTCATCGGTGGTTGGTTGTTGACTACTGGTTGACGTGTTGGAGGGACTTGATTAATTGGCACAGCAGGGGTAATCATAGCAAAGTTTTGGGATTTAGCCTTCCTCTTCTTGTTTTGAGAAGATTCAGGTTTTTCCTCCTTAGGGGTTTCAGCTGAGGGTTTCCCGGCCACCTTCTTAGCACCCTTCCTAGTCAGGGTTCCAGCCTTGACATGATTGTCAGTTAGCTGAGCAGCTAACCGGATGGTATCTTCCAAAGTTGCAGGATTCCTACCCCACACCGTGTCTTGAATTTGCATGGGTAGACCACCGATGTATTTCTCGATAGCCCGAGTTAAAGGAGTAACCAGATGAGGAACAAGTAGACTCAGTTCATGAAATCGGTTGGTATAAGCTAGATTTTCTCCACTTTCTTGAGTTAAGTCCCAGAATTCAGCTTCCAATTTCTTAATTTCATTTCTCGGACAGAATTCCCGAGTCATGAGCTCCTTAACTTCATCCCACGTCAATGCTAATGCTGCATCAGTTCCACGGGTTCGTTTCTCACCGTTCCACCAAGTGAGTGCTCTCTTTTGAAGAACACTTGTAGCATAACGAACCTTGAGATTCTCGGGGCACTCACTATTAAGGAAAGTGTTCTCGATACTCTCAAACCACTGTAAAAGACCAGTGGCACCTTCGGTCCCGCTAAACTTAGTGGGATTGCAAGAATTGAAATGCTTGTAGGTACAAGCTCGTGGAGGGTTTGGTGCAGTTGGGTTTTGTACGGCTTGATTTTGAACGGTGTTGTTGCCTTGGTTCAAATGGGTAAGCAGTGTTGGGATAACCGCAGCAACTTCACGTGCCACTATAGCAGCAATCTTGCGGCCAGAGCTTCTAGATCGGGAGCGGTTTTGACGAGAAGACATGCTGTATAACATGGAAAGAAGAAACCTCTATGAGAAACAGGTAATTGGTTTTTAAAACTTTTCAAAATAATAAAATCGTTAATGAGATTGTTTAGAATAACAATGAGAGGTTAGGAGTGTAAACGTTCGGTTCGCAAACCAAAGCGAATACGTTGACTTATCAAAGTATTTGTGTCCACCACAACCTTAATGAGGACATGCGTACCTATAAGCGAATACTCATCCCGAGGGTTCCCAGGTAAGGTAATCAAGTTGTATGAGTACCTTGCCTAGACAGAACACCTTAAGATACAGGTATCCCACTCTTCCAGCATTGCATGTTCTCGGTCATGTGACACGGACTTTGACGGGATTTGAAAACCATGAATAACAAATCAAAATTTAAAATTTGAGAACAATTTGATTAGGCATACAATGCCATCTAATATGATTAGAATTTGTATGTGAAAGGTAAGAATCAAAGTATAAGGAATTGTCATGATCACATAATAAGCATAAACATGTAAGACACATAAATCCTATCTAAGCATATAAAATACATGAGAGGACTCATGTGTAAAGGTACTTAGTTATAGTCTAGGTCATTCCATTTCTAATAACCTAATTCCCTATAACCATGGCTCTGATACCAATCTGTCACACCCCGACCGACGGCGAAATCATCGGAGCGGACGAGGGAATGATGGATTGTTCATAACACATGGTTGTCTAATAGTGGAAATAATATTAAAATCAGATTACAAGATAGTATAAGTTTAACATACACAAATACAACAATTGAAACCACAAATAGTAAATGTCTTTTATTTTAACTAGGTCCAGGTCTTAAATGAGCAGGTAGAAGTCCACTATCTTGCTTAACCTGAAATCATGTGAGAAAATAAAGTCAGCTAACAAGTTAGCTGGTGAGTAATCACGGTTTTGAATATACATATAGATTGATTGATTGATCCATTGATAGTAATTCAATTCACAAGGTAATATTAAGACTTATATGGCAACCGCGAAGCATATAGATAAACCGACACAATATAAACCCTTGACTTGACACTTGCATATAATGGACTCCACACAAACACCATAGATTGACTAATTGCCTCTGGTATAATCACCACTCGTAAGCCATGTGGGGTGGGTTATTCAAACCAGTAGATCTACCATTGATACCAGGATTGATTGATTGAATTAGGGTTTTACTGTCGTCCAGTTTATCACAGTATGTTCACATAATTGCAAGTAATAACATAACTTGTCTTGAATTGAATTGAAAATGAAATAACAATAGAATATCATGATAGAATATATTGTATCACATGATTTCCCCCAAATAGGAAATGATATAAAAAGGGGATATGAATACTCACCTGATTGATGAGATTGGAATTTGGTCGTGATAGATTAGACACCAACGATTTCCTTATAATTAACCTAGGGAACGGTGTCTCGAGTTAGAATAATAATGATTTGGGAATTTGGGAATGTATTAGGTTCTCCATTGGGTCTTGAATGGTAGTTTAATTTATAAATTTTGTTGGTTTAAATGTCTTGAAATGAATTGGTTGTAAGTGATTATGTCAACAATTTTAAAATAATTTATACATATAAGTTATACATATATACAATTTATTAATAAATTGTATATGTATAATTATATACATAATTATATATATCATGTAATTATATATAATATATGTATATTTATATACATAATTATATGTATATAATACATTTATATATAAGTAAACATAATATACATCGTATGTTAGTTATAAATTGTATACGATTATGTAAAAAATTATACACATGTAATTTATTCAAATAAAATTGTTTCGATAATCGGATAATATATATCTATGTAGATATATTAGATAATTATATATTATACACTAATTTTAAATATAATTAGTTATTTTATTTATTAAAATAATTAAAATAAATAATTAAAATGTTGAAATAAATTTCAGAAAAATAATTAGGTTGTTTTAAAAAATTTCTAATGTTTGTAAAAATGTTTTTATGATTTTTAGAATTTTTTCTGAATTTTTAATGCTTAAAAAGAGAGTTTAAAAATATATGAGGTGGCCCGGGGTCGAACCCGGGACCTCTCGGATGTGATAGAGCGTGGGAACCGGTGAACCAAGGCCTTAGCCGCGGTTATTGTAACATCTCGTATTTTACGATGTTTAAATTTTTTATTTTTTTTTATAATTATGATGATATTAATAATGAAAAATAATAATAATAATAACAATAATAATGATAATAATGAAAACGGATAATAATAGTAATAATAATAATAAGGCTAATAGTAATAATAATGATAATAGTTTAATTATAAAAATAATAATATTAACTACTAATAATAATAATAATAATGTAGTAAGTAAAAATAATTTGTAAAAATTTATTTAAATAAGTTCAGGGACCTTTTACGTCAATTTGTAAACTTAAATAAAACTTTTATACCTAAAATAATACAAATGAAACCGCAGGGACCATTGTGTAACAATTATAATTTACAACTCAACCCCCCCCTTCCCCGATTATCCGGTCGCCGGCCGGCGAAGTCCGGCGCGGCTCCGGCGAACCCCACAACACCTCAAAAAGTCGAATTTAAATCCCAAAACGCACCAAAAGATTCGTGGGGGCATTTTCAACAATAATATCTACTTTAATTCGAATGAAAAGCCCCGTTTTACAGCTCACGAGTCCATTATTCGGACCTCTTTATTTCAAAAACGATTACCGCACAAAACACTAACAATGACCAAATTAAACCTATATAAACAACCCCCTAAACATTCCTAATCGTTCACAACTCTTAATTTCACCTAGAAATCACACAAACAAAGCCCTTCGATCACCTCCCCAACGCGACCTGTTCGTCATCAGGATCACCTTCAATACACCACCATACGGGTAATTAAACATACCATTCTGTTCGTTTTTACAAGGGGAATCAAAGCCCATGGTTTAAACCATTAACACCATCGAATTGGTGTCCAATTTTAGGTATGAACGATCTAGGGTTCATAAGGAATTGGGGGTATGCTGGAATTTGTGTTTAAAAGGAATTGAAATGGTGGTTTAACGCGGCTAAGGCTTTAGCCCACCGGTTAAGTGTGTGCATTGTGAAACAGGATGTCCCGGGTTGGACCCCGGGCACCCCCTTATTTTTTTTATTTTGGCTTTTAAGCCTCTAAAAATTTCAGAAAAATTCTTAAAAATTATAAAAATAGGATTATAAACTTTAAATATTTTCTTTACAGCAAACCAATTTCTACAAATTTTATTTCTTATAATATCTTAATATTTTATTTTTATTTTATTTAAAACAAATAATAAAACTAGTTAAAAGTTTATAAGATAGACTTTAAAGGTTGTTTATCTTAACAAAACATTTCAATGGGATTATTTTCCTTATTTTAGTACAAATTATTATTTGTTTCCAATAATAAATAATTATTTGTCTCAAATAATAAATAATCAAAGTTTTATTAGAATAAATTGTAGAAATTATGTATTTTATAAATTCATAAATTATTCTAAAATATTATTCTCCCATAAAATATACTAACTAAAGGTTAGATTAATAACTTGTTATTAATCAAAATGTTATTTCAATTAATTTTAAATAATTATAAGGTTTTAAATATATGTTAAACCTTATCAATTTTTATACTTAAAATCATTCCAAAATACTTAAACACACATATAAAATGTTCTTAATGAATCAAAATGCGAATAATTATTTTATAAATTTATTTACTCGACAAAATCTCACAATTCCAATTGACACCCTAGTTCACGTCTAATTGTTAAATCTTATTATCGAACTTTAATCTTACAATACGTTTAGGTGCCTTGTAAAAGAATTCGTTGGAACGTC
The DNA here is from genome assembly GCA_024085815.1 of Flaveria linearis. Lineage (NCBI taxonomy): Eukaryota > Viridiplantae > Streptophyta > Magnoliopsida > Asterales > Asteraceae > Flaveria > Flaveria linearis. The sequence goes on along the minus strand of JABSNV010000468.1, from coordinate 18,182 downwards.
GTTAAATCCTTATTATCACCTTATACCCCTATACGTCAAGTGAGTATTTCTATACCCCTTTTCTTATTTTCACACTTTGGGGTGAAACATGTTAACTTATATCATTGCACTTATAAACTTATTCGAGACTTGTAAACTTATGGCAATTTACTTGTGAGTTGTGGTTAGTTGAACTTTTGTGGTTACCATGTTATGGCATTATATGTACAATCATTAACTATTGCTAGCCCAGCGAAGTCATAGATCTATGGGTAAGACAAGCCTACTTGGTTGATTCAAGTACACTTAGCTGATCGTATATACTTTTAACGTTAATAGAATATTAACGTCGTTTGATACTTGTAAAACATTGTCGAGGTTTGATTGTGCCTTGTTCATAACATCCTAGTCACTTTATTCACTAATTTACAACTTGAATTGCCATCTTTTATATACTTATGTATCCAAAACTGTAGAATGCTCACCAACATTTTTATGTTGACCTTTTATTTTAACATGTTTCAGGTAACTCTTTGAAGCTTATCACACTTAGGATTGGACTTAGAGAAATAAACGAATGATCTGGATGTATCTTTGTTTAAACGTTTACTTGTATTGTTACAATTGAATCTTGATTAATATATTTGGAACAAATAATAGCGTTATGTGGCTGTGAACAATCGTAACTCTCACACTTCGACGATTCCGCCGTCAAGGTTGGGGTGTGACAGATTGGTATCAGAGCCAGGGCCGAGCCGTTGTGTCAGCGAGGACGCTGGTCTCACTTCGGTGGGTGGATGGACACATGCCTGCAAATACTCCCATAGGGGAGGGCTATGACTCATCCCACATCGGTTGGGGAGGCGAACGAAGGCTTCTTTATAAGGGGCTGGATACCTTCCCCAAATGGACGTGTTTTAAATCCTTGAGCCTGCGGGCAAAGAGGACAATATCCATTTGCGGCTCTCGTACACCTTCCTGCGGGGGGTGTCACAGTTATGATCCGGTTTTATTTGATTTTAAACACCACCCAACAGAACCCCCAAAACCCGAAGAACCCTAGGTTCGAATCTCCTCAAATTGAACCTCGATTCGATTTCAATAGTGATTGAAACCATGGGGCTTTTATTCCTCCTGAAAAACCGAGTTCATAGAGGTATTAATTACCTGTTAAGATGGTGTATTCGATGTGTTGAGTTCGAGATAGGTCCGCGACTAGATGCCAATCGAATGTTGCTCAGATCGTGATGATAATCAAATTAAATTGTGTGAAGCTTTGGATGATGATCGAGAGTGGAAGCCCTAATCAATTTCAGGTTTTGAAACTCCGAAGGTAGTGTTCGAGTGAGTTGCAGGTCGCGATGAAGATGAAGATTGATTTCAGTGTTTGTGTTTGTGTTTGGGGAAATTGAAACCAGAGTTCGATTGTGTATGTAATAATGATCGATTTGCAGCTTTAATTTGTTTATTGATGTTGTTTGAGTGGGTTTATGAGCTGTATAGAATCCGAAGTTAAAGTGACAATTATAGCCGTTTATTTGACTAATTCAACACGTTTTGTGTTGGAATTCAATCCAATTGGATCCAAGGAAACTTTCGGTGTGATTGTGGGGTTCAAATTATGTAAATGGCCGATTTCTTGTCGGGAATTTTGTGATTTCGATGTGGAGCTTTGGATTCGAATTTACCGGCCATTAATCGTGTTTAATGGGTGTCGTGGGTTCGAAACAGGTCCACGAGTACATTGAAACCGGTTTTGTGAGTTGAAATGGTGAAATTTTATGGTTTTCGGCTTCGCCGGCGTTCGGCCGGAGTCTCGCCGGAAAAACGGGGGGATGGTTTGGGTTTGAAAAATTTACAGATTCGGTCCCTGTGGTTTTAAGTTTAATACTTTATGTTTGAAACTTTGGTTTTAAGTTTCATAATTTACATAATCACCCCCTGGACTTATAAATCAAATTTTTAATACATGTTTATATAGATATATATATATTCATATATATATATATATATATTATATAATTCTTACTAATTATTAATAGCATATTTTATTATTATTATTATTATTATTATTATTATTATTATTTTTTTATTATTAGGATTATTGAAACTTTCGAATTCAATATCGACGAAATCAACTTTATTAAAAATACGCAATGTTACATTTACATATATACTTGAATTCTAGTATAAGTGTAAAAAGTAGTTTTTATCGGTTCTGAAATATATATCATAAGATCCATACTTTGATGTTTTCGAATTTGATACAAGTCTTGATATATTATTTTTTAAATAATTAAATGACACTTATTAACAACTTAATGTGTTATTGATGCAAAAGTTTGTAACGGTCAGTCAGAGCGTTAACAGTACATCCGAAATTTATAGGTTTGTTACACTGTGATATAACCAGTTGTAACGTGTAAGTTAGATTTGTGTTTGCTAGCCACTCATCTGCTTAAATTGAAAGTGTAAACATCACTTGTAATGAAATTGCGGAAATCAATCAAAACAACAACAATGAAAATAAAGAGACTTGAGCAATGAAATCTACAAAAATAGCCAAGATTTGAAAGAGGCTTTATTATAAAATAGAGTACAAGAATGAATATGAACATAATGATGCTAACAGTCGATTAACAATCTTTAGTAATGGCTTTATACAACTATTTAAGTCTAACTAGAAATCAATCCCACAAGATGTGACGCGTTAATGAATTTTGTTACGTGTGTTGTGACGATGACATTAATATATGTAAGTACAAAATAATGATGCTCTAACTAATGGTATTAGTTGAGATAAATATACACAATAACTAAAAGATATACTATTTTGAATACAATTTATTTAAACAACATTTATATCCGGACGTCAAGAACACGAATTAAACACAACACAAATTATTTTTTTAAAGAATTAACCAACAGACTTTTCTTAAAAAATAAATTAGTAAAATACTTAACAGGTTAAAAAGCTATCTTTCTTTTTTTTTGAAAGGAGAACTTCACAACGGTAGTGACCCGAAGTCACACCACAAACCTCGCGGGATCGAGCCCCGGGATCCCACTGGGTGTGGGTGTGCCCGTAGGACTTACCGTGATCGAACCGGTACCGAAGACCCGACATCCGTGACCGACATCCGTGACCGACCCCGGTACCTAATAAAAAGTTATATAGGATGACACGCGTCAACACACAATCATTCTCACCAAAATTTTCCCACATCTCTCTCCTATTAAATAATTACCTTAATACTAATAATACTATTTAACACTTTTTTAGATTTAATAAATTAATAAAGAGATCTATTTATTAATGTTATTTCTAAATAAATAATTTTTTTTATAAAATAATAAATTTATTTAAAGCATAAGACTTTTTTTTAAAATACGAAATATTTAAAATTGGTATTTTTAAAAAGTTATTTTTTTAAAACCAAGAATAATTAATTTAAGAGTTATAATAAGAAAATTTTTTAAAATGACATTTTTATACGGTTTGTTTTAGAACAAAACGTTTATTTATTTTTTTTTAAAATAAAATTTTAAAAAGTTGATATCACTATTTATCTTACAGTCATTTCTAATACATAATTTCACTGATATTATATCTTAAAATATTATTTTATAATTAATAAATTTTATTATATTAATTTTTTATTTATTCAACCCGTGTAACACACGGGTTACTATAGCTAGTATTATATATAGTATATGAATCAAGTTCAAACTAAACACTAGAGGATTTAGTTTGAAATTGATGTGCCACCAACATTGATACAGTAAAATCGTTCAAGAAAAGAAAATAATGGAAAGAGAAAACAAATAAAAAAACAAAAAGAAAACAAGGATTACGGCCCATGGGATTTGAAAAGGGGCATTTGATACAAAGCAGGGGTTTTCATCATATCGGAAATGGATTATTCGGATTTGAAATTTCAGAATCCTATTAGAAATTCGATCCGATCCGAATAAGGATTTTTCTAATCCGATCCGAATCTATCCGAATTCAATTCGGACCAGATTCGAATATATCCGAATAATCCGAATTTATCCGAATAATCCGAATAAATCAAATAACAGTTTTTTTCTTTTTTTCTATATATTTATTTGTTTGTAATTTTTTGTTCTTTCCATTTTATAAGTTGAAAATCACAATAAAAGATAAAAAAACTAACAAATAAAATTTGACTTGTACATAAATTTAGAATTTAAAACATAACTGGCAATTGTATAGAACCGAATATTAGAATCTCTAATTTAGAACGGGGTCGATTATTGCATAATTATTTAGGATTATGACTAAAATGTATATGATTCTTGTGTATTAAGTTGAAAACATAATATATAGTTGAGTAATAAGTATTGAGCTAGAAAACTAGTTGAAGTCTTATTCGGATTAACCGGATATCCGAATAATCGAATAACCCGAATAAAAAAAGAGTAATATCCGAAATACGATCCAAAATCCAAATAAGAAATTCGGATTCGGATGAGATCCGATCCGAATATCCGAATAAGGATTCGAATCGATTATTTGGATTCGGATACGGATGGATTTCGGATATTTTCGGATATCGGTTTTTTTTGAACACCCCTAATACAAAGCATTAGAGCATTCACAGTGGCATTCTCATTATTATTATCATGTTTTACTTTAAAAACATTATTTTTATGCTATAAATAATATTTTTTTATATTTTTATTATTATTTTTCTCTCTCCACCACTTACAATATTTTTTTAAAAATATTAGAAAAATATATGAGTGTATCGTGTTTTCCCAAATATAAGGAATCAAGTACAATACTATAAATTTATTTCTCGTTCACTCGTAACTACTTATAACCATTACTTATAATATAAGACATACATCACTTAATGTGAATGCTCTAATCAAATCAAATATTAATTTGTGATGGAGGGAATTGGAATTAGAAAAACTAAACAATACCACCACCTTACCTTTATACAACTAATCTAAGACTTACTGAATCAGACAAAAAGATCCCTAAACTATCAAAAGTTGACATATTAGCCTTTCTAACTTAGAAAGCTACTCTCAACAAAAGCAAGTTAAAAAGATGTGAGCATACTTGAGCAAAGAATTCGAAACAACTTCATTTTAAATCCATTCAAAGATTCATTCATATCTAGAATTGATAAGTTTAAGGCCTAATAAGTTTAGGGGCTGTTTGGCAGCATCTGATTGAATAAGTGCTGAACAGAGTAAGAGGTCTGAACCAATAAGTGCTGAACCAGTTTAAATTGTTTGGTTGGACATCTGAATAGCTGTATAAAATGACTATTTTACCCCTCTAACTATTTTAACTACCATCATAGATCTGCAAATCTCACAACTAAACACCTAAAATACATTAAACAATAAACAATAAACAATTTCAATCAGCAGCAGCAAATCATCACAAGAATCTATCAATTACAATCCATAAATGAGCCTGGCAGAATTCATGAAACAACTGAAAGCCAAGCCAGCAGTGTTTCTCAAAAGAAAACACCAACAATAGTTCCCAAAATACTGAACCGGAGGCAACAACAGTTATACAAACTGCTGTTAAAAAGCTTGAAGTCCTATCTCTGACTCTTCAATCACTACCAAACATGGAGTTGGTGAATGCTGGTTATGGGAACAATGCCTCCATAGGCAAAGGGGGAGAAAGCAGGGTTGTAGAGACCTTCAAAAGCTACAGGAATTAAGAAAGAAATCAACCAAAATCTTCAAAACCAGTTCATCTTCAAAAACAAAATCTCAAGACCCAAAATCAGCCAAGCCAAAATCTTCAAAGGGATCAAAATTGGGGGTTTCTAAAGGATTTGGCTGTGAGACTCATCTGTAGAGATCCTCCCCCTGTTTCAAATTCCAGTTCCCTCAGCTCCATGTCTGCAAGATTAGCCAAGCCAAGATCAAATATAGTTGGTTGGAAAGCAGTCAAAGGTATCTCCTTCTAATATACAGAGAGAAAATGGTGAGCATCTTCCGGCGACGAGCAACTTCGGGCGGCGAGCAGCTTCGGGCCTCGACGGGAGCAGGGCGGCGAGCACCTTCGGGCGGCGAGCAGCTGCCGGCGGCGAGCAGCTACGGGCCTCGACCAGGAGCAGGCCGGCGACCAGGAGGAGGCCGGCGGCGACCAGGAGGCTGAATTTTGGAGTCCGATTGCTGCTCGAATGGATTCCGATGGAGGAGGCTGTGTTGGTGTTTGGGTCAGATTGTGATGAGAATCTGACCAGGTAAAGGGTAATAAGAGGGGTAATAAGAGAGGATGTCAATAAGAGGGGAAAAACCAAACATCTACGTCTGACGGGCCAGACATAAACATCTGACCCAAATCAATAAGAGACAAACAAACACAGCCTTACTTCACATCATATCTACGCTTCACCTAACTACTTTTATATTATTTCACTCCACCCTCACCCTAAGAATGTGATTTAACCTTCATTCACTTCATTCATCAACTTTAAAAACAAATATGAAATGATGTATGCACAAAGAGACCTACCATAGATGGTTCACACACGTAAGCCTTCCACACCTACTCCTTTAACACTCGTTAACGCCCTACGGAAGCGGTGTATAATGCCCTTAACAGGGCAGATCAATATAAACACTTTAAAGTGTAAAGGTGAATTGCATGGCCTAAGTAGACTTCAGGGTTTTTTTAATCATTTGTCTCATTTTTAATTAATATCATAATTTATTTACATCGTGAGTGCACGCTTTATTAACTATATTATATATTATATATGTATGTATGTATGTATGTATGTATGTACGTACGTATTATGTACGTACGTATGTATGTATGTGTGTACGTAAGTACGTACGTACGTACGTACGTTCGTATGTATGGAGGTATGTATGTAGGTATGTATGGAGGTATGTAGTATGTGTATGTATGTATGCATGCATGTATGTATGGTGTATGCATGTATGTATGTATGCATGCATGCATGCATGCATGCATGTATGTATGTATGTATGTATGTATGTATGTATGTATGTATGTATGTATGTATGTACGTGTGTATGCATGCATGTATGTATGTGTGTATGCATGTATGTATGTATGTATGTATGTATGATGTAGTATGTATGTATGTATGTATGTATGTATGTATGTACGTCGGTACGTAGGTATGTATGTACGTCGTATGTATGTATGTATGTACGTCGGTACGTACGTACGTACGTATGTATGTATGTTTGTATGTATGTATGTATGTATGCATGGATGCATGCATGCATGCATGTATGTATGTATGTATGTATGTATGATGTATGCATGCATGCATGCATGCATGCGTGTATGTATGTATGTATGGAGGATGGATGGGGATGGATGGATGCATGCATGCATGGATGCATGGATGCATGTATGCATGTATGTATGCATGTATGTATGCATGTATGTATGCATGTAGATGCATGTATGTATGTATGAATATGTATATGTATCATGTATGTATGCATGTATGTATGCATGTATGTATGCATGTATGTATGCATGTATGTATGCATGTATGTATGTATGAATATGTATATGTATATGTATATATCTATACGAAATTGTGTTTTACTATTAGTAAAAGCAAAAAAGGAACATAAAAATATTTTGTATATTAAATATAAAAGAGACAACTAATATTGTTTGCGATGTGACAACCATCGAATGTTGAAGAAAAAATCAACCTAGTCACGTGTTCATTGATCAAACATGAGTTCGAGTCAATGTCCCAATATGACCTTTGGACCATCCACAACGCAGAGGTCCTTGGAGCTGGACAGAGTTAGGTGGAATAAAGAGCTAAGCGAGAGATGAATCCGATGTGCGAAAAAGGGCATGCTAGGTCTTTTTAAATGGTCCAATAGAAGGGAAACCACTCTTGTGAAAAGCGATGAAAGAAAAAGGACAAAAGTATGTGAAGAAGAGGGAGAAATTAGTACAAACCGTAGTGCATTCTAAGAAGTGTCACTGCAAGGAGAAGGTTTGTCGATATGAGACCCCTTATTATGATGCTCTTATGCTTTTGTTTCTTAACCTGACATGATCATCTTTGTTACAGGAGAGAACAAAACATGAATTTAAAGTTTACTCTTTTAACGTAACATTTTACCTTTTTATTCTGTAATACAACATAACTTGTAATCAGTTAATGAGCAACTAGAGAATCGCTTCCGGAGCAGAGCCTTTTCACAGCCTCATCTCGCAGAGATCCGGCGCAGCCTCTTCTCATCTTCATTGCCGACACAGCTTCATCGCCGACACAGCTTCATCGCCGACGTCGACGCAGATCCGGTACAGATCCGGGGATTTTCTCTCCCATGGCGGCAAGGGAGCGTTTCAAGGTCAACGAATGGTACGATGTGCCATCTAAGAGGGGTAGGGTTAACAATAACGCTCATCGATCCAATGCTTCAACAGGGGAAGTGAAGTTCTTTGTATCAAATCTGCCGGATAGGTGTTCATCGGTAGAGCTGGCCAAGGTCTTCAATACATACGCAGAGGTGCAAGCTACGTATATTGCTAGAAAACTGGATCGTCTAGGAAAGCGGTTGGGGTTGTTACGTTCAAGATTGATAGAAACATGATGATCTGGAGTACCGATTAAAAGACGTATGGATAGGAAGTTATAAGCTATTTGTTTCTCCGGCAAGATTCGTTAAGGACCGATAGCGAAGAAGTCTAATGATAAGGGGTGGCAAACGGTTGTGAATGATCAACAGGAGACTGGGGTAGAAACTGAGAGGGCTACGGATAAAGGGAAAGCGTGGATCAACATGTGAACGTGGTAAGTGGTTCTCGTTCGTTCATGGATACTTTACTTAATAAGGAGGTTGGGGTTGGGGTGCCGGAAATTAATATTGATGGGGACATGGGGGCTTTGATGAGTATTATGATTATGGGTTGTGGCTAAGGTAAAAGGTTATATGATTTGATCAGTCTGCGACAAAAGTTGAGTAATATGACAATACACAAAGTTAAAATTCATTATGTGGGGGGTTTCACGGTTTTTATGGTATTCATGGATAAGATGGAAAGGGATGCTTTTCGTGACGACAAACAAGGTTGGGAGTTATTTTTGGAGTCGTGTGATGTTTGGAACGGTCAAGTAATGAATGTGGAGAGAATTGCGTGGATAAAAATTCATGGGGTCCCTTTAACATTATCAAAAACACAAGTTTTGATGTCATAGCTGCTAATTTTGGTAAAGTTATTCAGTCTGCACAATTTGAAGAGGAAGGGAAGGATCTTTCATATGCTGTGGTGGGAATTCTTGTTAATGATGTGGAGAAGACCAAACAAAGTTGTGTTTTGAAATGGCAACAATTTAAATGTAAGGTGTTAATTGAGGAGGAGGAAGCGGATTGGGTTCCGGATTGCATCGTTGATTTTCATGAAGAAGAGGATTGTGAAGAGCCTATGAAGTCAGTGGACGCTCCCATTCAAAATACGAGGGGACACGACGAGGGGGGACAATTATGGAGGATCAAGGCAATGATAATGATAGTAACAAGGTATGTGAAGGTAGCCGGTGAATAGAAATGATAATGCAAATGAAGGCGATGTTTAGCAGTCAAGTAGTGAAGCATATCGTTCAATTACTCGAAGAAAAGGAGGAGGTTTGGAACCAAAAAAGAAGTCATCCTTGGGGAGAGTTAACTCGAATTCGAATCCGGATAGGGCTAAGAAAAGATTACGAGATGGGGATGATCCTTTTGGTATTGATAGTTTCATTTTTCCGGATTTGAGTACGACGTCTAAAGTAACGGAGGTTATTGCTCAAGACGGGGAATTTTTGACGCCAGATCTTAATAATGAGGCTATGATGAATAATGAAGAAGGTGAACCCACATATGTGAATGATGGGCAATTAAGGCCGAGTAGTACTGAGGAGTCTGAAAGGCAAGTTAATTTGTTCAGAGTCGTGAGGTTCGGGAAACTATTTCATTGGCTAAAGTGCTAGGAGCTGAAAATATGGGTATTTTTGAAGAAGCTATTGCTCTGGAGGTAGCGAACGAAGGTGTTCAATTGGATTTTCAATGAATGTGATCTCTAGTAATATTAGAGGACTGGGGAATGACCGGAAAGGAGAGTGGGTGCGGAATATTCGGATTCAAAATAGTGCTTCGTTTATTTTATTGCAAGAGTCTTAATTTTTCATATGGATGGGGTGGACTTGAGTAGGTTTTGGGGAAATGACAACTTTGGGGTGGAATGGGTCGAGTCATCTGGGAGATCGGTGGTTTAGTTCATTTTGGGACATTAAGAAGTTTGTCATGCTTGATGTGGTTAAAAATCGGTATTTTCTCGCAGTTCAGGGGCTGATTAAAGAAAACTAGCAAAGAGTTGTGTGTCATAAATGTTTACGCGCCACAAAAAAAATCGGATAAGAAGACGTTGTGGGAAGATTTATTGAGGTTTCTTGGGGGTGTTAATGGTATGGTCATAGTCGGAGGTGATTTCAATTGTGTTCGTGATAAAGAGGAGCATCGAAACTCGAAATTCAATTTGGCTATGACTAACGACTTCAATGATTTTTTGGAAGAGGCGTGCTTACATGAGTATTATCTTCGTGGTCGCAAATTTACTATGTGGTTGGGAACAAATGTAGTCGGATAGATCGGATTTTTGTTTCTTGGAGTGTCATGTCCGAGTGGCCAAATGCGAGTACCGTGCTCTCCTAGACAATGTTCGGATCATAGCCCGCTTTTATTGAAGGTGGAGGATCGTAATTATGGTCCTAAACCTTTTAGGTTCTTTACTCTTGGTTGCAACGTGAAGATTTTGATGAGTTAGTTATCAATACTTGTTCGAAGTTTAATGGAAATGGTAACCCGGACATTCAGTTGATGCACAAATTGAAATGCTTGAGGCAAGCTATTATGGCATGGAAAGAAAAATGAGAAAGAAGAACGGGTGGAATACGCGAACCTCATCCAAGACATGGCTGATTTGGATGAAGTCATTGAGGAGGCGGGGATTTTTCAGAAGCAGAGCAGTGGTTTATGAGCAGGCGAAAAAAGAGAATTGTAGAGCTGGAAGAATTAAATCAGAAAGATCTTCGACAAAAGGCGAGAGTTAGATGGGCTAAGGAAGGTGACGAGAATACGCGTATTTTCACGGTATCATCAATAAACGCAAAGTGTCGAATTCTTTACCGGGGTTAATGATCAATGGTGATGGGTTACCAAGCCTTCTCTTATTAAAAAAGAAGTTTTCAGGTTTTTCAAAATAAATTTACGAGAATATGAAGGTCATCCGGTTTTAGACTGTTATGGGTTGCGGGTGATTTCGGATGAGATGGCAGGAAAATTGATATCTCCGTTTTTGGAAAGCGAGATAAAGGAAGCGGTCTTTGATTGTGGAAGTGATAAAGCTCCAGGACCGGACGGGTTTAATTTTCGATTTGTCAAGAAATATTGGAGTTTATTATCTAATGATTTTGTGCAGATTTTCCGTTCGTTTATAGATACGGCGCCATTAGTCGAGGAGCGGGATCGTCATTTTACTCTTATTCCTAAAGTTCCGGATCCAGTTCTCTTGGTGAGTACAGGCCTATTAATCTTATTGGTTATGATAGTAAGGTGATTTCTAAGACGTGGCGAATCGGTTGAGAATGGTTATGGGTGACATAACTTATGAAACGCAATAGGCGTTTTGACGGGGAGATATATTTTGGACGGGCCTTTGATGATTAGTGAGATATTGGAATGGCGAAGCGAAAAGGAAAAGAATATTTATGTTCAAGATCGACTTTAAGAAAGCTTACGATAATGTAATTGGGAGTTTTTGCTTTCGGTCTTGAGACAAATGCGATTCCCGGATCTTTGGTGCAATTGGATTCATGGTATTCTTGCTTCAGCTAGATCTTCAGTTCTAGTTAATGGCTCTCCGATTTTGAGTTTGGGTGTGGTAAAGGGTTACGCCAAGGCGATCCTATTTCCCCATTTTATTCATTATTGTCATGGAAGCTTTTTCTGGTATTCTTAGAAAAGTGTGACGTGGGAGCGTTCATGGTGTGAACATCAAAGATGGAGGTCCTATTATTTCCCATTTTTATATGCGGACGACGCCATGGTGATGGGTGAATGGTCTAGATCTAATCTTTTAGCTCTCAGAAGAATGCTACGTATTTTCACATGTGTTCCGGATGAGTATTAATATTAACAAATCTACTCTATTTGGAGTGGGTATTAGCGATCAGTTGGTCAAAAACGAAGCTGAGAATTTGGGCTGGTGTTCGGGTTGTACTCCGTTTAAATATTTAGGAATCCAAGTTGGTGTTAATATGGGTCGAGTTAATAATTGGGAGCGGGTTATAAATGTCTTTAAAAAAAGGTTATCCAAGTGGAAGGCAAATACTTTATCGATGGCGGGGAGGGTGGTGTTAATTAAATCGGTTTTAGAAAGTTTACCGACCTACTACTTTTCGCTTACAAGGCGCCGGTGATGGTGATATCATAAGCTAGAAGGCATTATTAAAAGGTTCTTTGGGGTGGGAGTGATGAAGTTAGAAAGACTCATTGGGTGGCCTGGGAAGAAGTTACAAAATCAAAGGAAAATGGTGGTTTGGGCTTGAGTAAACTAGAGGTGATTATAATGCTATGATTCTGAAAGGGTTATGGCGATACAAGGCTGAGCGAAACGCCTTATGGAAGAGGTTGATTGACGCGATACATTTGACAAGAAGAAAATAGGACGCCTTCCCGGTTAGTGCTAATAGCCGTGGCACTTGGGCTAAATTTGTGAGTATGGTTATAGAACAAAGGTTCAAGGGACTCAGTTCATCAATATGGTGCGGGGTGATATTGGTAGGGGAACGGATATTAAGTTTTGGATTGATACGTGGGGTGAAAGAAGTTCGTTACGTGATCTGTTTCCTAATATTTTCGTCTCGATAGAGATAAATGGTGCACGGTAAATGAAAGGATAGTCGATGCTGCAGGTGGTCCGATTAATTGGAATTGGGTTAGATATCCGGAATCGCAAGTGGAAGTTCAAGAACTGCTGGACTGTCATCGGGCTCTAAGTGATGTGCGGCTGAAACAGATCGGATGATTGGGCATGGAACAACAGGGATAATAAAGACTTTTCGGTTAAAGAAACTCGAAGATGGTTGATTCAAGAGGTGGTCAGGTCGAATGCTAATTTGTATAATGGTGTAAGTGGCTTCCTAACAAATGTAATTATTCATGTGGAGGGCCAATTTAGATAGAATCCCCACGTTGGTAGCCTTAGCGCGGAGGAATATTGTCTTTGGGGATTCTAGTTGTTCAATGTGTGGCTAGGCGGGAAGAAAGCACGGATCACATATTCTCAGCTTGTTTTTATGCGAATGGCGTATGGGATGCAATATGTAATTGGTGTAACATTCCAAAAGGTTTATGTTTTCCTTACGGGATATTTTAGTTCTGGCAACTACTGTGGATGGGTCTAATGTCCGGAATCATCTTGTCTATGGTGTGATCATTTTGACTTGTTGGGCTATCTGGAAAGCTAGGAATGGAAAAGATTCAATAATGAGGAGATCAACGTCCCGAAGATTGTGTCTGATGTCAAGTCTTTGAGTTATTTGTGGTATAGGAATAGATTTAATGGGGGGAAGGTGATTGAAAAGGTTGGAATTCATTGTATTGAGGTAATGTAACGGTACGACGAGCGGGCGTCTCCGTCTTGGAGATTCCTGGTTCGTGTTTTTTATGAGAAGTTTGATTTTAAAAAAAAAAGTTTATGAACAATACTTTATATTTGACAATTCATAAAAAAATCATAAACTAATTATTGTTATTTGAATATAAGTAAATATTAAATATAAAAGTGGGAAAGGTGTTTTAATAATTGTAGGAGCACCATGACTCTTCCATAATAGATGTTCATGTGAAGACACACACATGCCTCTCATACCTTTCCTCTTCTTCAAAAAGCTTCTATCAAAACCAAAAGATCTCAATTACACATAAGAATCTATGCCCTCACCCACCACCCCTTTCAAACATTTTTCAAAGGTCCCACCACCACTCATCATCTCAAGCACCACCGCCACCATCATCTCCACCATCCAACAGCACCACCACATTCCACGGTCATCTCCACCACCCTATTTAACCTATAATATTTTCCTTTTTTGTGTTCCGAAACAACTCCATCTTATTTATATACAAACAATTATGTTTTTGTTAAGACTTAGTGTGTTAGAAGTGGATATTACTTTTACCCGCTAGATGAAACGTATTTAAAAATAGACAAAATTATAATATTGATCATTTACAGACATATTAGACACTCACAAAGGTTAAAGATAGCATACCTGTAAATACTTAAAAAACAGATTATGCACTCAGAGGTTAATTAAGCATAACATACCTATAAATGATCTAAAAAAGGTTAGTTTATGGTAAGTATATTTTAAATTCCATATTTATGTAAGTAGTGAAAGATGTTTGGTGCTAATTTTATTTGGAAAATGATGACATTTTTAGTTAATGAATGTTATTAGATAAGTAACTCGCTTAATATATGATAGGTCTTCAAGAAAACATTCGATGTTAAGTGTTTTATAACTAAAATGTTAAATGTTTAAATTCAGCCGAATACATGTTAAATGTGTTTATTGTATAAAATCGAATAATTGTTGCTGAAAATTTCAAGTTATAATAATAACACTTATATTAATCTTATTCATATACCTTTTGATTTAGTCACATGCCTCTATATATAGTTATAAAATATACAATCACTCGTATGAACTGGCCATATGGAAGACTCTTATATGTCATTATATATTATATAGTTTTAGTAAACCCGTGTAATACACGGGTTGAAAATATAAAAACAATATAATTCATAAATGTATAAATATTTCGTATGATTAAGTTACGTATTACTATAACAATGAAAAATAAAAAGTTACATTTATAAATTATAAATATTCAAATACTTTTTTAAATAATATAATAAATATGACTCATAAAAAATTAAAAACAGTGTGGTAAAATCAGACTAATCTAAAATAAATAAATATATCAATAAATAATTTTTCTTTTTAGTTTTTTTAAATTAAATCTTATTTACCTATAAAAATATGTATAGTTCAAAGCATTATGATTACATAATTAAGTTGATAATATAAGAAACTAAATTTAAAATAAAATGAATCATTACTATTAATTGAGTTTCTTAAAATAAAATACTTGACTAAAATAATATATTAGTTTAGACGAAAAAATTATTTGAAAAGTAACATAAAAGTGACACGTATCATCCTATTTACTTATATTATATAGTATAAATATTTTACTTAACATACAATTAAAAAGACTATCTTGAGATATTGAGACTTTTGTATGCTTGGGGTTTCCCATATTATATATACTTGCTCCAAATCATAATTTTTTAATTATATTTCCCTTGTCCTCTTGCCCTCTCCTCTACAACACCTTTAACCATAAATTCAAATAATAATAATAATAATAATCAATTAATATTATTTTCAACCGCTTTCATCTCCGCCAGTGGTGGCCGTCGCCAATGCCGACGCGGTGAATATCGCCGGCAATGTTTATCTCCGGAGGCCGTAAAAGCGTTAGACGACGCCGTCGCCGTCGCCCACCGCCGTAGCCACACCCAAACGTCGTCGCTTCACGCCGTCTCCGCCCTACTGTCGCTGCCTTCGTCGCCGCTCCGGGAGGCGTGTGGTCGTGTGAGAAAAACAGCGCGTACGCTTCACGCCTCCAGTTCAAAGCCCTTGAGCTCTGTTTGGTGTGGCTTTGGATCGGCTGTCGTCGACGCCGCAGCGGGTGGCGGAGCCGCCGGTGTCGAACTCGCTCATGGCGGCGATTAAACGGTCTCAGGCGAACCAACGGCGGCAGCCGGAGAGTTTTCATTGATATCAGCAAACGACGTCGTCGGGTTCGCCGTCGTCGGCGGTTTCGACGGTGAAGGTGGAGTTGCAGAATTTGATTCTGTCGATACTTGATGACCCGGTTGTGAGTCGGGTTTTTGGAGAGTCCGGGTTCCGGAGTTCGGATATCAAGTTATCCATACTCCGACCCGTTCACCGTCAGCTTCTTCGTTGTAAAGGGCAACCGATTTCCTCTGTAATTAACCAACGACGTCAGTTTCCATTTCAAGGTTTATGGAACACAATGAGATTCATACGAGAATCAACGAAGTTCTCGTTAGAAAAAAGAGGGTAAAAAACGGAATAACCGTTACTTGTTGGTCCATCCGCCATTGATGCAGTTATAAGCTTCTTAGAAACGCTGCAGAAAACGAGAATTGGTGCGATTTCGATCCCCCCACCGGAATTAACAACGGTGATTTCGATTAAACATGCGATTGTAAGCTTTGTTAGTGGGAATTCTGATGTGAATGTTGAATTTGAAGTTGGAAGAGGTGGGTAGTGTTCTTAAACAGGGTACGGAGTCTGGAGTGATGGGTGAGTATGGAGATTTGAAGGGTTTAATTGTGAAAATTCATCAGATGCTATTAGAGTTGTGGTGAAGAAATTGAGTGATCTACTGGTTGTTCATGGCGCTAGAGTTTGGTTGATTGGATCTGCTGAAAACCATGAACTTGTTTTCAATTTTTCAAGATGTTTCCTTCTGTTGAAGAAGATTGGGACCTTCATCTCTTCCCATCAGTCCATCAGACCTGCAATGGCAGAAACATTCCCAAAATCCAGGTGAAAATTGAACAATCAAACTCAAAATATCCAAATATTCATCTATAAGTAAATTTTGGTTTTGACTTGCATGTTCATGGTGAATTGCTGAATTTGCAGTCTAATGGAGTCATTTGTTCCATTTGGAGGATTCTTTTCTCTGCCATCAGACATCAGGAGCCCATTGACGATCACAAACCATTTTGGATCATTATGCCACATCTGTGATGAGAAGTTTAAGCTAGAAACAAACGATATATCAAATGGTGGGCTTAATGGTTCGGTTTCAGATCATCATCTGTCACTCTACCTTCTTGGTTACACACGTCTCAAATTCGCGCAAACAGTCAAATGGATGTGGTGCAGGTATGCATTAGTATATCTAACTGGATATCTGTCTTTACGATGTTTCTTATTTAGATGCTTGAATCTTTCAAAAAGATTAAAATTTAATTAATACAAGACATAAAAATGAAAACTATATCAGTAATTTATATAAATCATATGAAAACCGATTGCATCTATGCAGCACAGGCCCAAGATGTAGCAAGCGCTAGAATCATTGGGCTGCAAAGAAATGGCATGATATCTGTCGACGTGTTCACAGGGGAACCATATTTGCAAATCTTACTAAAGCAACATATACAATCGGACCCCAAGTCCCGTCTGTTGTAGGCTTTCAAGTCGCTGAGGACACAAATCAAATCGCTGGATCTTCAGCTGAAAGTGGATGCGACACAATTACAAAGTCGAGCTCCAGAAACGGTAAAGATCCATGTATTGTTTGCAGCCTTTCAGGTTCAACAGCATCGGGAAACTCAGTGACTACAGATCTGGGGTTGGGTCAGTTTGATCAGAAAGATTCTAAACTGTGTCAATTTGCTGTTGACAAGGGTTGGCAGACAAGAAGAGGTTCTTGGTGTTATTAGTCAATCCGTAGCCCGTTGCAGGGCGAGCTGGACCCCAACCGGGCTGGTATTGGTTCTTTTTATAGGGCCGATAGTGCTGCTAAGAAGAAAACCGCTGTTGCTCTAGCTGGAAGTATTACTCGGAGGCAAGGAAACATGATCTGTGTGATCTAAGTTGTCAAGATTTTCTCAGCAGTTGTGATCTAAATTTGAGAGGGGAAAAACATCGTTGATTTCATTGCTGACGAACTGATCAAGAAACCGTTATCTGTTGTTTTCTTGAAAATGTTGATCGGCTGATACGCTCACTCGACAACATTATCTCAAGCTGCAAGTACGGGAGGTTTTCTAACTCTCATGGCGAGAAGTAAGCACTCAGCAATGCGGTTTTTGTTTTAACTTCCAAATCCTTGGTGTACATGACGTCGAGGGGCGTTGATGTCGATTACACAGAGGAAAATGTTTTGAAAGCTAAATGTGGGCCCATCCGATTGTCGTCCTGGTTTGACCTCGATGACATGAAACCGAGCAGGAAAGTGGTTCGTGTTACAAGACATCAGCGACGAGTTCACTGTCAGCAAGAACAAGAGGAAGCACTACCTGGACCTAA